>PVHY01013996.1:0-39693 GCA_004024945.1 Uropsilus gracilis
GTTCCCTGTGTTCAAAGAAGAATAAAGGAGAGAGAGGGACAAAAAGGGAAGGCCACAGTGTGGCAGAGCTGGGGTCAGAGAGGTGGAGTGGAGTGGAGTGCAGATCAAATCATGTGGGCCAGTGGCTCTCTACTGAGGGCAATTTCATTCTCCAAGGGACACTGGGCAGGGTCTGGAGACATTTCTGGTGGGGGGGGGGGTTGCTGTTAACTCCAGAGGGTAGAGGCGTGGGATGCTGCTAACCCTCTTCTGCTAACCCTCTTCTAACAGGTCTGCCCTGCAGCGAAGAGCTTGCTGACCCAGAGTCAGCCGTGCTGAGGCGGCTGGCATAGGCAGGTCTCCAAGGTCACTGTGGGTTTTATGCCAAAAAAAGCTGAAAAGCCAGGAGGTCATGAGCAAACGGGTCACATGGTCTCGGTTACATTTCCACTTTTCTCCGTTGCATGTGGAGGGGTCCGGGTTGAAGCAGAGACCTGTTGGGACGCTTTTGCAGTGATTTGAGTAAGAGACGGGGGCAGTTCCAACTAGGGCGCTGTCATACAGGCAGCAAGACGTAGTCTGATTCTGTACGTATTTTGAAAGTAGAGCGGATGGAATTTGTTAAATTCCACAAAAGAAACTATACTCTCTGAGTCTTCTCAGTCTACCTCCTGTAAGCCAAGTGCATTCCTTTGTTCTTGCTATCTCCCTCTGCTTGCCTGGCATGCCTTTCTTATTTTGACGTTTATTCAGCCTGCATTTCAGGAGGTCAATCTGGAGCCTTCTTGAATCAGCAGAGTCCTCTCTTCTCCGGAGCACCCAGATTTTCTAGTCCAATTTAACCCTTAGTGTGCTTATCATTATACAAATACATATACTTTACAGTGAAAATACTTTTGGTGAAAACTGATTAGGTGCTTGCTAATACCTTTCTACTAATACCTCTCTACTAGTACTAGAGGTCCTGGCCATATGGTAGGGAAAGAAAAAGAATTCAAAGACATAAAATAAAAATGTAGAGAAGAGACAAAATTGCCATTCTATGCAGATTACATGAATGTGTATATAGATACTTCTACTGAATCTAGAGTTATGTGACTAGAATTAGTAATTTTCAAATTTCTGACTATGAAACATCAATATATAAATGCCAACTGTATTTCTAAACACTAGCAACAATATGATTTTAAAAAGCAAATGTTTTATAATAAAGCAGAAAAAATACTTAGGAATAAAACCTAACAAAGATGTACAAGACACTTAAGGGGGAAATTATAAACATTTAGTGAATGATAGACTATGTTTATGCTTCAAAAAACTCCATTTTATAAAGATGTCATTTCTCCTAAAAATCTATAGGATAAGAATAATTCCAATGCAAATATAAATAATCCATTTAAAAAAACAAAAACGTGGTAAGCTGACTCTAAAATCTGTATGAAAATGCAAAAGATCAAGAGCTGGCAAATCTCATTTGAAGAGAAGAGCAAGGCGAGGAGAATTACCCTACCAGGTATCAAGGCACAGAAATTAAGAAAGTTGGCTATGAGCCCTACGCAGACCCTGGCCCACTTGTGACACGAAGTCAACTGTGAGCATCTCTCCCCAACTCTGTACTCTGTGACATCAGGTCAGTAGCTTGAGACTGCGGATGGTAGGAATATTTATACCAAGCCAGTAAATTTAGAAATCAGGACTTTGCATGCTGCTGTTTTCTAAACACCAGCACACCCTTGATTGGAGATGGATCAAGATCCCTGAAACAGATCCATACATCTAGGGACACACTGTATGACAGATGGGTACATCAGGCTGATGGAGATGGGGCAGACGGCTCATTAAGTAGTGCTGGGAAAACCAAATGTCTATATGGAATGGAGTGACACTGGTTTCTCCACCAGAGCTGAAACATTTACGTGGGAAAGGCAAATGAAAATGACTGTCAGAAGAAAATGTAGGAGGAAATATTAATGACTTCAGAGTAGGAAGGAACCTGTTAAACAAGGAAAGACATAAATTTGACTACATTAAAATGAAAAACTTCTGGTCCTTAAAAGGCATCATCAAGAAAGTAAAAACGTCTTAATACACAGAACCGAAAAAGAATTTGTATCAAAATATTAAAGAGCACCTATGAATCAACAAGAAAAAGGCACAAGAAGAAGAATGACAGTAGACTTCAGCTGGGCTTTCTCTTGTGAAATACAACCTAGACAATAAACATAGAAAAATGTTCAACTTGTTAATAAAAAGAAAAATGAAAATTAAAAACAATGAAATAAAATACCATTTTTATCAGACTGTTAACTCTGAAGGTACCATTCCTTAGGGTCCCAGCTATAAAGTGGGGTTTTAGATTTCTTACCTATATTAACTTCAAGGTTTTGGTTCCTAGTTTCCTCACCAATAAGGTGACCAAAACTTCAATTTGATTTCCCAGTTCTTTCAGAGAAGTCAATGCCTTTCGAGAAAAGGACCTTTTCTTTTCTGAGTGCTGAACTTATTTTCTTCACCCTAGAGTTTGTTTCTGTGTTGTCTTAAGAGAATTAGCTAGAACGTCACTCTCAGATTTCCTAGTGGGCTTCAGTAGTCCTACTTGTCTAGCCAACCATCATCAGAAGCAAAAGCTGCTGGATGGAGAGGAAAGGGAGGCCACAGAATGACTTTGAAGAAGAGGAGTGAGACAGCAGCAAGTCTATTTCGGTCACCTTCTGTCAGACTCTGTTTATATGCAAAAAGGATAACATATTTCAAACATTAACAAGAAGAAAACAACAGTTTGAATTATGTGCATTTGCTATTTGCACGATGTCTGTTTTACAAGGATGTGTGTTCTCTCTCTCCAGGGTAGATAACAAGTTCTTGAAAATCAGCAATCCTTTCTGTTTTTAATGAGTAGTGATACTTTTTCTAGGACCCAGGAGAAAAAGATAAAATGCCAGTCTTCTTGATAACTCTCATCTCCTACCTTCAGTTTTGTTTTTGTTTGTTTGTTTTGTTTTGTTTTTGAGACTAGGTATTGCTATTTTTGCCCGGGGAACCACAGGCTCACGTTGCCTGGGGTGCCCAGGGTACCCAGGTAGCTGGGATTACAGGCGCGCGCCACCACACCCAGCTATTTTATGGGACTAGGTCTCGCTGTGTTGCCCCAAGAGGGACTCGAACTGTGATCCCTAGCCCCAGCCACTTTATAGGCTGAAGCTTACAGGCATGCGCCACCATGCCCAGCTTCCCTACCTACAGTTTTTTGTTGAATACTGAGAGCAATGAAAACGACTTAACATCAAGTGTGTGAAATTAAACAGAGCGCATTTGACCAGCTTCATTAGCTAATCATACAGCTCTGAGCGACTAGAAATAAAAGATACTTCGCAATTTGATAAAGGAGGTGTAACAAAACCTACAGCTAACATCATATTTAGTGACTGACCCAATGCTTTCACTGGAAACGACAATTTAAAAATTTAATATTGTACTGAGATTTTAGTAAGACAGGGGAAAAGGACAAAAATAGAGATTTTAAAGGAGAAGTAAAAATGTCTTTATTTGTAGATAATATGATGGTGAAAAAAATCCTACATAATCTACCAAAAAATATTAGGACTAAAGTGAATTTATCAAAATCACAAATAGGTAAATACAAACCCAGAATCTGATACTATTCAGACTTTTTTCATATACTTACTGCTGAAGGTGAACCAATTCCCCAATTGGTTCATTTTAGAAAATGCCATAAGATTTGTAGTACAGAATACCAGCTTTGAACAAATTGTCACATTTGTGAATTTGTCCTAAAGATAAACATAGATGGTCAGAAAGATTTAGCTGCCTGGAAGGGCATTCATTTTAAGAGGGAACGTTAAGAACTGCAAATCTTATCAGAAAACTAGTGATTGTATCTTGATCTAAGAGACTATTTTATGACACAAAAGTGTTTACATGACACAAAAGTGTTTACAATAAGGTGATAAAAGATTATGGAAGAACATATATGGTGAGATCCTCATTTGGTGAGCAGTATATACATACTCAGAAAACTCAGGCTCTCTGAAAGATGCTAACACCATTATTTTGGAATGGAGGGTAAGAGGTTCCCTACTCGCACTCCCCTTGTCTTTGTTTACCTCCCCCACCTCTACCCAGATCAATTATGAAAATATACTACTTTTATAAAAGGAAAAAATCGATTGCTATAAAAGAACTAGAGTTCCTGTGGACACTGTAATCGGCCATCTTTGACTAGCCATTTCTAGGTTCAATGTCTTGCTAGCTAGCAGAGAAGTCCACATCCTCCTCTCGACACTGTCCACACACAACGGTCTCAGCACTTTTGCTATGCTACATCTAGAGCAACATCACCCGCCAGCACTGGGAGGTGGCTCCTAATATGTATTTGTTGTGCTGAAGTGGCTGCCAAAAGCCAGGCATTTACCCACAAGTGGTGCCACAGGGTCACAGACCTAAAAAGTGCTTGTTTTCTATCAGATCATCTCCACTGTAAACTATCCTGATGTCCTGATATCAATTCTCACACTCCAACCAGGCAGAAATACTCTGAGAGCACATCAAAAGGGGAAGCTATTATGACGACTCCACATATTTTCCTTGGAAAGTCTGTCTGCTTGTTGTACGTGTCATGGTTCTGGGGAGCGCTGGTCAGCAAGGTTTAACTGCTCTTGCTGTTGAATTGTCTCTACTGCACAGAGAGAATCAGACCTGCTCCTTTTATAGGGAAAAAGGCTTGGCATGAGCTGGAATTTCTAGTAAAAACATACAACCTTCATATGAGTCCCTGGGGAGGGGGGGTTACCATACGGATGTCATTTTTAATATGCCTTCCTCGTTCTCCCCAGGTTGGCATGATTCCTCACCGCCTGCCTTACTGGCTCAGTGTGTCTCCTCAGAGAGCAAACAGTTTCTGTGAATGACTCACTCCAGGAGCATGTGTGGGACAGACCAGAGTCTCACTCCAGCCAACAGGAGGGGAGATGCTGAAGAAGGGCTGGGATCATCAGGGTCATGGAGCTTCTCGAAGCTGAAAAGGCCGACGCCGTGAAAGAGGTTGACCGCCGCGTGCAGAGCGGCTGGGAAATGCAGCCCTGTGTGTGAGAAGGGGAAGGAGACTCCGGAGCTGCCCCCCAAATACTCATTCACTCATCTGCCTGATTCAATTTTATCTGCACAAAGGGTGTGTAGAGGCATGGGCTGGCTAAGGCTTTAGAGGCCAAGGGCTATGTAAACAGAGTGTTAATGGCAGATTAAACTGGTAGTATCTCCCTCACTGTTGTTTACATCTGCAGGACTGGAGTTGGGCAGAACAGGGGGATGCTGGATCGCTCTGCTGTATTTAAGTGCCTTTTTCACAAAAGTAGCAGTCGCTATGTTGACACAGGCCCAGTAATGCCTGGGAACGAAAACTACTCTTACCTTCTGTAAAGAGAAAGAGTGCCGTATTATGGTCTGACTGAGTGCCAAACATGGTAAACCAAGGAACCAATTAACAGAGACTTCTTTTTGTTTATCCCCAGACAGAGAATCATGTCTTTCTTCACCTGGAGACTTCTACCTATGGTGGGAATTCCAAATAATTTCTAAATATGCAGTGAGCTACTCATCAACAATTACATATGACTTAGCCAGCTTCATTACCTAGCATGTTCATTTCTCTAAAAAACTATTTCAAAAGAACTAAGAGAATTTTTACGTGGATCATGAGCGGAGTAGATGGTCAGAAAGCCCATATAAATACTAAATTCTCTCTGCCAGTTTGGATTTCAGTACAATATAGTTAAATCACTAATCAGGAAGAGTCTATAAAATTACTTGTTCTTCCTCAAAGGTGTGCTGTTATTATTATGGTATCTTTAACATCCAGTCTTGTACTTGATAGACAAGTAGGGAATTGTTTAGAGATTTTAAACTGCCTTAAGATATTGCCAGTTTCAAAAAAAAAAAAAGCACAGAAATCTATCTGGGAATATCCTATTTCCTTGTTATATTAAGAAAAAAATTGATCAATATATGATGAGATGGGCATGTTTGGGATGGTATGGCCACGAACAAACTTAACATTTGAGAATCACTTAAATCACCATATTAACACAAAATAAAGATGATCATTGTTCTTCATCATCTTGACAGATGAAGAAAAAGCATTTGACCAACATCAATACCCAATCATAACAACTAGGGATAAAAGACACTTCACAATTTCATAAAGTAGATGTAACAAAGACCTACAGCTAACATCGTATTTAGTGAATGACCCAATGTTTTCCCCATAACATTGGAAATGACAATTTAGTATCATGCTGAGGTTTTAGATAAGACAAAAATAATTTTGTCCTTTGTAAGGAAAGATTGTAAAGGAAAAAGTAAAACTGTATTTGCAGACAACATGATGATGCTTGTGAAAAAATCCTACAGAACCTACCAAGAACTATTTGGACTAAAATGAATTTATCAAAATCACAGAACACAGTAATAGGAAATGGTAAAATTGCTTGACCAAGGTCAAGCTCAAATCATAACTCTATAAAGCAGCCAGAAGTCAAACTGAGGCATTCTATGGCCACTTAGCCTTCAAGGTGGTATTACACATATACTGCCAACACTAACATCATTTCTCTTCTATTAAATTACTACTAGTTTTCCCTTAAATTTTGGTGAAGAAGGAAAAATAAGATGTCCTGAATATACTTTCTATCTATAAAAAGCAAGACTATCAATGGCCTAGTAAATTAACTGCATTCAATCCTTACACAGACTGGCACATTTCACACTGGAAAATAGCCTTGCTACTAAGTCCAGACACATGTATCTGACCTATCTCCCATGCAGAAAAGTACCAAATGCTTGTGTTCAGTGCAACTTATCTCTCAGACCAGAGAACAAAACCTGGAAGCATACTAATGATGCAGCAGGACTATCATTCTTGTACATGAAGAAAAAATTCAGAAATGGAATTTAAAAATTGATGTAGAATTCAAAAGGAAGGCATGAATACTTAATTAGCCAAAAGCCAGAGTAAAGGTTGGTAGCTTTTATGTCTTTATAGAAGAAACTTGGGGTTACCATCAGGGATTTTATATAGGGAATATTAATTAGTTACATTCAAGGCTGTATCAGCAACAACAGAACTAATAGTACAAGTCGCAATGTTAAATGAACAAGTATTTGTTAAGCCTACTACCAAATACCGAAGTCTTGAAGTATAGTCCATCAGCACAGGATAAGGCATTAAGTAGAGAAAAATTACAGTAGGCAACTGAGGTAGTTCATCATGATGAGCTAAATCAAGGGAGCTGCTAGTAAAGTAAATAAAACTATATGGCTTTGGTGAAGGATTTTATGCAGCATGGCACAGCTGGAAAAGAGGCACAGAAAAAGTATTCCATGGTAGGAATCGCCATAGTATAGGTTCTTTCATGAAGATAATAAGTTTCAATGACAGAACAGAATTGGACTTCGCTAGGAGTGACCACAACCTCACACTAAAAGGTTTGTCATTGAGTGACAGGTGATCTGGTATTGGGGAGGCATTAGTCTTCCAGCTAAATTAGCCCATATAGATAATAATATACTGTGCTCACTGCCTTATTATTGTTTTGACACTCTGTATGTAAATTGTGAACCTCACGTTATTTTTTTAAGGGAAGATACTTGATTAGCTAACTATTTCTCTCACTGAGTAAAGGCTCTGTGGCCCAGAATACATGCAAAACAAATGGCCCAAAGTTATGTTTATCGTGACCAATATTGTATGATATATACAAAATAAAAAATTTATTAAAAAAAAAAAACAAAGTTAAGTTGGGCATGGTGGTGCGTGCCTGTAAGCTTCAGCCTATGAAGCGGCTGGGGCTAGGGATCGCATTTCAAGTCCCACTCAGGGCAATACAATGAGACCTAGTCCCAAAAAATAGCTGGGTGTGGTGGTGCACGCCTGTAATCCCAGCTACCTGGGAAGCTGAGGTGGGGATTGCTTGAGTCTGTGGTATCACGAGAAACGTGAGCCTGTGGTTCCACTAGCAAAAACAGTGAGACCTCGTCTAAAAAAAAAAAAAAACAAACACAAAGTTATGTTTGTGGTCTGCTGACAACTGAACTTCATGCTACTCAGGATAATGCAATATGGCGTCATGAGAGGTAGCACCATGGAGTGGAAAATTTTGTGTACTGAAAAAACTTGATCAAATCATGTGGTTTCTCTGAATATGGGTTCTTTTCCATCAAATACCCAATAACTGTATTTACAGGGTTATTAGGAAGACTAAATGAGATGCTTGGTACATTTAAGGTGTTAAAAAATATGTGAGCATGCATATCTGTTCTCTATCTTACTTTGCAACACACGCATGCACGCGCACACATATACATGAAATATTTATAGCTGAGTTTGATCTACTGCTCCATACAAGCTGATACAAAGACAGACAGTTTCAACTGGTCTCACCTATTTTCAGTGTAGCCAGCAAGGATCTAGTGGAATTAATTCAGGGGTGTCAGTAAGTAGTTGGTGGAGGCTTCCCACAGTTTTAATGCTGTTAGCATTTTCTTTGACCTTCTCTTTATCATTTTGATCTTTATCTCAATGGTTCTATGTTCACTGCTTGTCGGAATATTGGGATGAAGCATCAAAATAAACATTTAGCCGGGTGTGGTGGTGTGTGCCTGTAATCCCAGTTACTTGGGAGGCTGAGGTTAGGAATCACTTGAGTCTGCAGATTCGAGGCCACCCCGGGCAACACACCAAGACCTAGTCTCTTAAAAAAAAAACCACACATTTAAACACTGAAGATAACTGACAAAGATGGACAGCAGGGGACTTAAGGTGCCAAGATTCAGCAACTAGCTACAGCTCTGTTACAACCACCAAACTTCAGTAAATCACAATCTGGGTGGCCTTAACCCTATTCTTTTCCACTGAAATTCCTATCAATGCCCTGCCATTCTAATAACAAGGTGCCTTCCTGCAATCCAAATAAAATAGCTTATTAGTAAGAATCAAGAACCTGGTAATAATCAAGACAACTGGGGTAGGGGGAGTTAGACTTGATGATGACAGCTGTGACTGAAGGAAGGTTGCAAATAACTGGCTCACTCTGAGTGACCTGCATTCAGACCCTCCACTGCACAGCACGGGAGAGCTTCACTTCTGGACTCACATGGGCCTGAGTTTAAAATCCAGTTCTATTATGTGTAGTGATAGGACCCTTAACAACGCATGTCACCTCTTTCAATCTCTCTCTCCATCTGTAAAATGGAGATGGTAAGAATATTTACCTCACAGGGTTGCTTTGAGGAGTGAATAAGAATTCACACAATGATCTAGCAAGGTAAGTGACATCTGTACCAAGTGCTCAACAAACTGTAGTCACAATTCACTACTATGTAGTAAATTGCCTATTCCAGTAAGAGTCTACCTTCCATTATATTGCAGTAGAAATACCATCTCATCTCCAATTTCCTTGTTTTCAGGTGTGGAGGAGTTTTTTCCTTGGGGACTATGTTCTCATGGGTGAAAGGCATTAATAGTGTATAGAAAAAGCAAAGAAAATCATGCACTCTCCCCTTTGGCATGCTTATCCTTGGGGAAGCAAGAAAAAAAAAAGACTAAAGTAAGTAGATGACTTTATAAGTTAGTAGTAAAAGACAAGCAGTAAGGACCAACAAGTTTGTGTGTGACTAAAAGCACTAACACAGAACAATTGAGGTCTGGGGGCAATCAGCAACAAACATTTAGAAGTCTACAAAAGGGATGTCCCAGATCCATCCACTGTAGGAATTGATGAAAACAATTAGAACTTTGCACTACGGTGACAGTGCCATCCCCAAGAGATCAGACAAAGGAAATACAGACAAGGGCGGAGGGGATGATAATCAAGGCAGCTGAAAATTTAAGAAAGCTTTTGTTCAGGACAGATAAAATAAACACCCCCAAGTCATGGATGGTGTGCAGTCAGCCTGGACCCTGGCATTCCAGGGATGAATCTGGGTTGAACATAGGTACAGTGTCACTAGTAAAGACGCTGGCAGTCGATGAGATGTCAGATAGGGACTTCCTTCTAACTGCTTGACTCTGTCTTCAGTCTCATTCTAACCCAACCACTTTCAACACTGCTGCTCTGATCCTCCTAACAGGCAGAGCTGATCATGTTATGGCTAAAGCAGCAGCTCCCCTGGTCACCAAGATAAAAACCATACCCCTCAGCAGGGTCAAACCAAGTCTTTTGTCTTTGAGGCTTGCCTTACTTTTCAGTGTTGTTCCTGCTACTACCCTACACACACTTTGTGCTCCAGTCATCTCAGTTTACTTGGAATTCCCCACATATACTATGCTCCCTTTCACACACATAGATACCCCACCTTTACACATCCTCAGAGGGGCTGTTCCCTTCCTTATTCTTCAGTTGCATCTCAACTGCCACTTTTACCAGGTGACGTTTCTAAGCAGAATTAAATGACCTTTCCTCCAAATTTAAAAAACCCCTGTTCACTCTTACTGTGGCAGTAATTACAACACTGTAACTAGTGCTTCCAAGTCTGTCTGCCTAGACTGTGTTCTATTCCTCTTTGCACTCCTAGCTACTAGCATGGGGTACAGAAGCTTTAAAAATGATTGTTGAATAAATACCAAAGGAAAGACCAAAGGAAAAAAAGATAAAATGAGACAAAGCAGGATACTGAAAGACAGCTTGTGATGGAGAAGGACTTCCTTCCCTATAATTAGAAGGTTTGTCTTGGAAGGATAAAATACTCCCTCCTCCCCACAGTATCCCTTGTTATGATCACAGAATTTTGGGTTGGAGATACTATAGGCCTTACCCAGTATGACATTCCCTAATCTACATTTTCCCCAAGTATTTCTTAAGTATATATGCCTTTGAGTAAGCAATTTTATTTTCATACGCTTGGTGATACCATCTTTTATGAAATAACCCCTATTTAAAAATGCTCCAAAAGCCAAGTATTCCTCTCTTTCTGTGAGTCTCATTCTCTTCCTCTCTTATTAAGCAGAATGGAGAATTTGAGTGCCAAATCAAGGATGAAAATAATCTGAACCCAAGTGTAATGTACAGCCTCAGGGAACACTGTATATCTCAACTGTCTCTTCCTTCAAATGGAGTCAACGCTACTATCTAGGAGGTCACAGGAAGTAAAAGAAGAACTTAGTGCTTACTTTGGCTCTCACTTATATTAACGTGTCTAATTCTGTAACCCCTTGATGTAGATACCATTTTAATTTCTACTGTGTATAAGAAGGCTAGAGTGCAGAGGGTGAAGGCCAGAAGGAGGCTGTGAAGGTCATGGTTAGTGAGTGGCAGAGGCAGGCTGGCACGGAGCAGTGTGGCTCTAGTGTCCATGCTGCTAACCTTACCCGCTCTGGTTTCTCTGCAGGTCAATGCAGGTACAATGCACAGTGCAAAGCTTCAGAACATGCAAGCATGAAAGGCCTTAAAATTTTTTCCTCCTAAGCCAGACACGGTGGCTCGTGCCTGTAAGCTTCAGCCTATGAAACAGCTGGGGCTAGGGATCGCAGTTTGAGTGCCCCTTGGGACAACATAGCAAGACCTGGTCCAAAAAAACAGCTGGGCATGGTGGCGCACGCCTGTAATCCCAGCTACCTGGGAAGCTGAGGGATTGCTGGAGTCTGTGGTACCATGGGTAATGGGAGCCTGTGATTCCATGGGCAAAAATAGTGAGACCTAGTCTCAAAAAATTTTTTTCTTTTTTCCTCCCAAACTACAGGTCTTGTTTGCAAGTGAAAACACAATTTAAAAGTCAGAAAAAAAAAAATGGCCGGGCATGGTGGCGCATGCCTGTAAGTGGCAGCCTAGGAAGCTGCAGCTGGGCCCAGGGATTGTGGTGTGAGACCTAGTTCCAAAAAAATAGCTGGGCATGGTGGTACGCGCCTATAATCCCAGCTACCTGGGAAGCTGAGGCTGGGAATTGCTTGAGTCTGTGGTACCCCAGGCAATGTGAGCCTGCGGTTTGACAGGCAAAAATAGTGAGACCTAGTCTCAAAAAAAAAAGTCAGAAAAAAAGGAGACACTGACTAGCAGGCCTCTGATACAGGATAGTGATCTACATTTCAATGCAAGTATGTTTCATAGCCAAGGATGAAGAGCTCAAACCATCCCTTATTTACAGGTAAGTAGAAGGGTCCTTTGTGATTTTAACTATCGAGGGGATGGGTGTGTTCTTCACTCAGTCAACACCCACAATTAAGCTGAAGCTGCTGAGGGCCACTGGCTGGACATGCACCTTGCTGTGGGGCTCTGTAGTTCGGTGAGTCATGTTTTTTTCAGGGGTCACAACCTATGACTAGAAACAGGCCAGAGGGTATATTGTGTTTATGCTTTTACTACAGAAGCAGGCTTTCAAAAATGCATCAAATATCTAAGTTTATATCATTCTCTATTCAAAAATTACTTTTTGAATAGACAAAATTTAAGGAACATTCAACTAAACTTAATATAGTGTCTTCAAATGGTTCAAATCAATCTCTTATGACTTTATTGCCATTTGGGCCACAAATCGCGTAGAAGAGGGCTGATGAGATAGGTAGCTGGTGCATGAAAGACACTGTTTGAGAGATGGATCCAGATGTTCTGCATTTCTAGACAGATGTTTCTTTTGAAGGAATATGTGCTTATAAGTCATATTTGTCCAAAGAACTCTACTACTCTGTCCTGGTTCAAGAGGGAGAACTTGTACCTGAATTCTCTAGAAAAGCTTTAAGCTGCCTTTATCCATACCCATAGTTTCTACAATAATTTCTTCCCTTTTCTTAAAGAGAACAGAGAAAGATCAGGTTACATTGCTTTCTGGGGTCTGTATAAATTCCCAGGAGGTTCTCTCTTCTGTCTGGAAGTTTCCCTGGCAACCATATTTACATTCACTCAATTCCCCCCCTCCTTTAATTCACTGGTTGCTATAAAAATTAATTTGCATTGAATTGCTGAAGCTTACAAGTTTAACAGACTCACAAAATTTTAGAACTTGGTTTCTGGCCCAAACTCACTTAAGGGTCCCTTTTCTTGTGAAGTTTGAATGCAGTTCTTTTTAAGTTCAAATATTTAAAATGTACTTAATATGTAAGTTGGATCTTTCTGGCTATTGGTAGAGCAAAGAATATTCTCTTAAGGGTATCTAGCCAATAAATATTATTAGGAAGATGAAGAGAGAAGAGGTACTTTGGTTTTGAGTAAGAAAGGGGTAGCAGTCCCAAAGATCAGTGATGATATGTAGAAGAAAGAGCAGAGTCAAGGATGGACACAAAAGTCTAGGCCCTGAGAAATGATGAACTCGGGCCTAAGATTCTGAGTGATCAGAGGTCAGGATCTGGGTAACAGGAGTGGGGCATGAGTATCAAGAATGAGTGTCATTCATCAAGCATCCACTAGTGCTTGGTGCCAGGAACACAGCAGTGAATATGCCAGACACAACTATAAACTTCACCAAGTTTATAGTCAAATATTTAAATAGTGAAGCAATGTTGACTTTGTTACTGAACCAAGTGTCCTTGCAGTCAGGAGTCATTATATGATTCCCTAACAAGGTCCAGAATTAGTTTCAGAGTACGGATGGCGCGGGCAAGGACTTATAAACAGAAATGAGTTTGAGTGGTCCCTGGAGTAGAGGAGTTGGCAAGTCAAGAAGTCTTTGTGATACACAGTGGTCTCTTTATAATTTAAACTATGACAACAATGATATACATGTCGTCTTCTTTTTTTTTGAGACTAGGTCTTGTTATTTTTGCCTGTGGACTTAAGGCTCACGTTGCCTGGAGTACCAGAGACTCAAGCAATCTTCAGCCTCAGCTTCCCAGGTAGCTGGGATTACAGGCACGCGCCACCACGCCCAGCTATTTTTTGGAATTAGGTCTCACTATATACCCCCGGCGGGACGCAAACCGTGATCCCTGGCCCCAGCCGCGGCTTCCAAGGCTGCCATCTACAGGCATGTGCCACCATGTCTGGCCTCATAAACAAGTCTTCTGACAGGGAGATGAAGAAAGGTATATTAGATACTCTGCAAAATGTGTAAGTTTTCTAAAGGGATGCATAAAAACTAAAAGAAAAGAGAATTCTGTTGCATTAAGCTAATAAATTTGGTGGCCATTTGCTAACACAGCAGCAGATAAACACTAGTGCTTTACGGAGACTATTCCACCAACACAAATAGGATCCTATGGCGAATACTTAGTTTCCTGATGTATATCAAAAGTTATCCTCTGAATCCCTACTTTTAATCTCCCATATTTTTAGATTCACCTGGCCCACGTTAGGAGTGGAAAGTGAGAACAGGCACTCTGAATGGGATGGACATAGGTGATGGGAAAATGCAACATTAAAGTAGTCCTGGTTTCCTACATATCTTTCCAGAAAGGCATATAGGTTGGCTGGTGCAGAACGTGATTAAGTGGTCAGTGAGTATTATGAGGTATGAGGTCTTGGTTGGTACCTGGTCTGATTACTCAGAGATAAGGAGTAGAATAGCAAGAGAGTGTGAGCAAGCAACAAGATGAGAAAAAGGAAAGACAACATTAAAATTAAACTGTTGTTTTTCCATGATTCATATGGAAGATGAAGGACTAGAAGGGGTAACAAAGAGAAAAAGAACATGAGCATTCAAGGCAAAGTGGTAAACAGAACCACAAGGTTCAAAAGCTACTGGGTGGTCCTGGTACTGGGGTAGAGGGGTGGCATCAACCTGGCTAAAAAGGCACCAAAGCAGTGAAGCTGTATTATGCTTGTTCAACCCCAATTGCCATTTTAGGCTGTAAAATAGTCTCCATGGTAGCTCATGAGCAAAAACAAGGAAAATCTGACTACAAAAGGAATAGAAATGAGCTCATTTCTTATTTAAATTGACTGCTGGGCACAGTAGCACATGCCTGTAAGCGGCAACCTAGGAAGCCACGGCCAGGGTCAGGGATTGCTGTTTTGAGTCCCGCCAGGGGCACGTAGCAAGACCTAGTTGTAAAAAAATAGCTGGGCGTGGTGGTGCGTACCTGTAATCCCAGCTACCTGGGAAGCTGAGGCTGGGAATTGCTTGAGTCTGTGGTACCCTGGGCAATGTGAGCCTGCAGTTCCACAGGCAAAAACAGTAAGACCTAATCTCAAAAAAAAAAAAAAAATTGAGATTAAGCATCAGGGCTGTAACTTTTTCCAATAATATGCTCAAGATATGATGAGCAAAGCCATTCTGAATAAATAATTCATTACTTCTTTATTCTCCATTTTCTTCATATTGGCTGGGTATTAACTGGAATTTTAAAATGACCCTTTGGGTCCTTCATAACTCTGGATGCAAATTCCAAAATGAGAGGACAGGAAGATGTGATTGTACACCATGACTCAGCAAGAACTTGAGGCCACACATCCAAAACAAGTGATACAGCAATAAATTCCCAGCACTAGGAGGTGGTATCAATACTTTCAGGCACAACTCGTTCTAAAATATGTGGGGCTTGGTGCAAAATGGAAAAGTAAGTCCTTTCTTTAACAATTAAGAATTTCAAAATGGAAACAAGAGTATTAAACCAAGCCTGGAGTTCTTCTAAGTATCAGGACCTGTGGGGAGTGTAGATGCATGCGAAGCTGGCCCTGCCCTAAGGGGAGCATGGCCCTTCTGCAGAGGTTTAGAGTCAGTGCTGGGTCCAAACCCCATCTTTGTCAGTCATGAATTGTGTGTTCTTAGCCAGCTGAGTCAGCTTCTCCATGCTTCCAAGAGGTTGTGTGGTTATAATCCAGCATTGTGAAGATTAATTGGACAATGAACAGAATGCACACAGAGTTTAGCATACAGTAAGCATTCAATAAATGGCAGTTACACCAATACTGTTCAGTAAAATATGCAGGTAATTATCAAAGCAGTAAGTTTTAGAAATGCGGCCAGGCACAGTGGCATGCTCCTGTAATCCCAGCTATTTGGGAGGTGGAGGCTAGGAATCACTTGAGCCCATAGGTTCAAAACTACCCCAGGCAACATCGTGAGACCTAGTCTCCAAAAAAAAGAAGTTTTAGAAATGAATTGCTGAAACTCTCATAAGGCTATGAAAGAATAAGGATGCTATTCTAGGAAAACCAAACCAATAAATCAAATCTGTGGCTTGACTCGTCTGCCTTCTCAAACCACTTTCCTATTTCTCTCTTTTCTTTGTCAAACATACTCAGGGTGATCTATCTGCTATCTCCATTTCTGACCTGCATCTCTTGCCATGACTCTTTTTAATCTGGAGTTTAATACTCTTGACCGTCCTTCACTGAACTGAAGCTATCACTTTCCAAAGGTTATTAGTGATTTCCTGTTTATTAAAGAAAATAGACATTTCCCATGTTTTCTGCAGTTTCAAGAAGCAAACCCATTCTTCAGGCTTGAAACCCTCTCTTCTCTTGACTTCTAAGGCAGCACACCTTCAGGGCCAAAGGCAGGTTGGTTTGGCTTGCATCTAGCAGGTTCACAAATGATCGTGAAGGACATACATTGGATGAAGAATGAATCAGAAAATTCTTTAGCTTCTCTGACATTTTCTTTCATTCTCTTCCCACTACTTCTCCCTACCTCCCCAAATGTGGGTACCTTCCAAGCTTCACTCTTTGGTCACCTGTCCTCTATTTGTGTGCTGTTACTGCTGGTGAACTGAGCTAATCATGTGGTTTCAATGATCACATTCTATAATAAGACTCCTGAACTTCTCTCTTTTGAACACTAGCCTCCCACTTCCAGATACCTTTAATGGACGTGTGCACTTAAAAGTTCCGGTGTCACCTCAAGATAGCTAGCACTTAGCTGCCCTCCTCCTGCAAACTGGCTTTCCTTCCTGTCTGCCCTAATTCTGTTGATCTCACCACCAATGTGCAAGGCTATCTTTGATCTTTCCTTATTTCTGATCTTCCATAGCCTGTTCATTTTTCCCTCTATATGCTTTATATTCTATATAGCTTTATATTCTATATAGCTATATGCTATATATATTCTGATCTTCTATAGCCTGTCCATTTTTCCCTCTATATGCTTATGATTCACCTCTTTTTATTTTCATGGCCATCTCTTTGCTGAATCCTTTATTCTTTCATACCTAGACTTTTTAAATAACCAAGTAACAGCCCCTACAGTTCTTTCTATCTCTGCTAAGGTTTATTCTCCACATTGTGGTTGAGAATCTTCCTAAACACTACTTTCACAACCACATACTTTCTAGCCAACTTTCTTTAGACTTTCCATGCAACAGGACAAAGTCCTAATCTTCAGCGCAGTGCCACGTAAAATCTGGCATCAACCAAGCTTCCCAATTTTACAACTTCTCTACATAAACATTCTGATCTTGCCAGACTAGGATATTATTATCAATGGAACTTTGAAAACTTTCTTCCATATTCCAGTCCTGTACTTTATGAACATCATTTTTTTTTTGTTGTTCTGGAAATCCTTTTCCACCTTCCTTCTCTGTATATAATAAACTTCATCAAGTCACTGAAGAAAACCTTCCTTGATAATCATAGTCCATCATGATCTTTCCCTTTTTTCCAACTTCTACAGTACCACACACCTAGCACTTTGAAAATCCGCTGAATTACTGCTTTACCTATATAACCTTCACACTGTATGAAGTAGGTAGAATTATTAAAAATGAAGAAACAAAGTCAAAAGCCTCGCCCAAGCACTTAAGAACTGTGACCCAAATTCTGTTCAGCTGAGAATAATAACCCTCATGCTGCAGTGACAGAATCACCTTTACCCTGCGGCTCCCCAAATGATAAACACAGCACAGTATATCAAACAAGCAGGTGCTCGGTAAGCAGGTTGATTAAGCAGAATGCTTAAAGAGCACCCTGAGATTCCATAGCAATTACAGAACCATCTATCTTAGCAGAGCACATTAGAGCAATCACCCCAGTGTCATCTTCCTCATGTGGCATGACTGGTCTTAGAGTTGAAGACAGGGGATTTGCCAAAATTTTACCACAATCCATTAAAAGTAAATTTTGATTTAAGTAAAGCTAAAAGGCTATGAATTGACTGAAATATTAGGTGAGTTTGGGGGAGGAGCTTTATTTTACAACATTGGGCCCATTCTTGCTGTTCCCAAATGATCAGGGAATAAAAATAGACTGACCAGTTGATGGTTTGTGAGGTAATATGAACTATTTATAGTTCTCGAGGTGTTCTGCTAAGGCAGCAGAATAGCTTTTCCTCTGCTCTGGTAGCTAAGACTTCAGTAAAAGCAGCTCTGGCACCAGAAGAGGGTAACAGTGAGGAGGGAGAGAGATCAGAGGGGAGGTGTGCTGGGAACATTCCACCGAGGACGCGCAGGCTGCTGCCCTGCCAGTACCGTTGCGGGCAGCTGTCAGATCCAGTCCTGCTTTGTACACAGGCACGGCCACAGCGTGGGCACCTTGGCTTCTGCCTGATTCATGGTCTCAGTCCTGAACTACTTGTTCTGCCCCACATCACAGTCCAGATCCGCTCTTGTTGCAGCTCCTGCCAGTTCCTGATCTTATTACTCAAATCTGACTTCACAGATTTGACACTGAGCATTGCCTCCCTGGTTGCGACCTTATTGTGGGGTGACAGTTCTCTCACTGTATGATTTAGATTGCCCTCCCAGATAACACCTCCATGGACACACAGTATGTTCTTTTTCAGGCCTAGCTCTACCTGGGAGTTACTGTAAACTATCCCTTTCCCATCTCCACATTTTAGCACTTTATTTGGAAAGAAATGAGTGACAAAGACTAGGAGTAAGGCTCAGAAAAGCACATCAGGAAGGAAAATACAACCGAAAAATTATGGTGGGAATTAGAATTTCTAGGTTATTTTTGAAGTTACACTGTGGAGAAAGGGAAAAAGTCAAGGCTACAATATAACTTCATTTCCCAGAGATACCATGTTCTTCAAGCTTATGGATTCAGTTTCTTCTGCTTCCCAGCCTTCTTTGCAAGGCAAACTCCTATTCAGCCTTCAAGACCTTGCTTAATCTTTTTCAAAAACCAAACCAAAACAAAAACCTTAATCTTCTCTAAAAAGACTTCCCTGTCCCCTCAGACAGCTAATTGCTCCTCCCCTCTGCCTCCACAGCTCTTTATATACAAATCGACAAGGCTGTTATGACTTTACTAGCAATTTTATTTCCGTCTCTCCCACCACTTCTTTGAAGACAAGGACTAATTATCTTATTCATCTTTGCATTCCCAAGATGCCTAGCATATAAAAGTGTTTGTTGCCTGATAAAAGACATCAAGAACAGCATGAAGTGCAATTTGCACTTCACTTGCAAAAATCAAATTGGTTCCCAGTACTTTTCATGTGTAACCACGTTTTTTTTCCCCTTGCTTTAGAAGAAACGACTTTTGATTCATAAAGGAAATTCTATTGACATCACTGGCACATTAGCCAGTTTTTCATCTGCACTGGTGACAGACACATCTCCCCCTCCCCACACTTCCGAGAAACTCCCAGGGCAAGCTTAATATTAGAGGCACATGGCCCATTCTACCGCTTCTATTGTGGTGAAAACTAAATTACACCATGAGTCTAAAGCTGCCACCAGTCTCAGCGAAGTGGTGGTGCCATGGGGGATAATTAAAAGAAGACACTTTTGTAGCAGACCTGGGAAGGGGGGGAGGGATCGAGGAGAGATGAATTTAAATCTTGCCTTATAAGAAATTTGTTAAAAACTCACGCAAAACAGCCGCTTCTTCTGGACATGACAGACCCGATCCAGATGTCCAGTAGTGACCTTTTCCCATAAGTGTCTGGTCAACATCCCAGCTCAGAAAACAAGGGGCCAGTGCCTTTCCCGGGCACCCCTCCTTCTCCAACCTGGCACTTCTTGAGGCCTGCTTTTCCTTTAGGGGATTGTCCTCTCCTTCCCCGCACCGACAATCCCCAGTCCCTCGGCCGGTAGCCCAAGCACCAGTCTGGCTTTGGTCCCGCAGCGGGCCCCAGCTTGACTCTGGGTCACAAGTGCCGGCGGCTGGGCTGTCAGGCCGGCGGCTGAGGAGTGGGCGCCAAGGTCAGGCCCGACCCCCCGGTCTCCTCGCACTCTGCGGGACTAGCGCAGGCATCGCAGGCCTCGTCAGGCCCTCTGCGTGGGAGGGACTCAGCCACCGGAGAAACCCGGTCAGAGCTGGTCCTTCAGCCGGTTCCCCGCAGTGGCCCGCAAGTCCCGGCCCCGGAGCTCCCCCTCCGCGATCGCCGGCGCGGCCGGATCCCGGCCCTAGGCACCTACGGCCAGTCGGTGCGCCGGCCCGGACCGCTCGGTCCCCGCGCGGGCCCCACGCCGCGGATCCCAGGTCAGGCCGCCTGCTGCCTGCCTGCCCGTGCCCACGGCAATGCCCCTCGGCGCGCGACGCGGCCCGGCCGTCGCGCCCCGGCCCTGTCGTGACAGCTGGGTGCCCAAAGGGTTAAGCCAGCAGCGCGGCGGCCCGTGTCCCCTGCGCGCTGCCCATCCGCCGCGAGCCGGCCCCAGCGCGCACGCGCCCGCCCGTTACCTGCGGTCGCGTTCGCGCTCCTCCTCCACCTGGCCGCTCTCTCCCGGGGGCCGCCCCTCAGCCCGCCCCCTCGGCTCGGCGCCGCGCACTCTGCTGGCTGCTCGGACACGGCCCGGGGAGGAGGGGCGTGGGCCGATTACCATATATTAGCATACCCGCACACGTCACGTGGCCTTTCCAGCCAATGGTCACTCCGGGAAGGCGGGGATTGCGCTGAACACGCCTAGGTGCTGCTCCCGGTCTGAACCGGTAGCCATGGCAACGGGGAGGGGGGCGAGGGGAGGCATTGGAGCCCAAAGGCCCTCCTGGGAGCATCTCCCCTACCTGAGCCCGGGCACTTTTCCCACCCCGAGGAAGGAGAGAGGTTGAATTCGGCTCAGCTCAGAAAGATTCAAATTCAGCAAACATTTCTTGAGCGCTTACCACGTGCATAGCACTTTTCTGCAGCATATAATTCTCCCAGTAACCTGTGATGGTAGTACCGTTAACCACACTCTGTGGAAGAGAAAGGAGGCTCAGAGAGGCTAGGTGACTCACCCAAAGTCAAGCAGCCAGACTAAGCGGACAAAAATGGCGCTCTAAGCCTTGTGATTTTAGATCCAGGACTCTTGCCAGCAGGGGTCACCCAGCACTTCCTCACAGTTAACAGGCACACCAAGCAGCTGAGAAAATCCTCCTACAAACTTTGTACATATTTCATTCCTTGCTTGCGGGTCTTTTGAGGTTACTGGGTAGAACAGTTATGCCTCTAGTGCAGATGAGGAGAAATGAGGCAAATGGTTATTAAAAACTAGTGCTTAATTAGTATGATTTATATTCATGCTCACTGCTTTATAAACTTTTTATAAACTTTAAAATTTAATTTTCTCAACAGGGATGTGTGACCATTTTACAGATTAAGAAATGGAGGCTTTGGGAAGCTAAGCAATTTGCCCAAGTTACACAGCTGATAAGTAGCAGATTTAGGGTTCGAGTATAGAATTATTTGGTTCTAAAGCTACTCCATGGAGTTTCACTATACCATGCTCATTTAATTTAGGCTTGGACTTTAGAATTCTGTCTCTAGTAGAACTTTCCTTAACTTCTAATGAGATATGACTATGTCCTCATCATCCTACAGCAAATTATCATGTGATGGTGATACATTAAGGTCACAAGGGTGAAATATTGAGAAAGGAGTCATCCCTGTAGGGGTAGGAGCAGTCTACAATTCTCTGCCTCTTCAGGGTCATCACTAGGGATTTGATAATGTGCCTAAAGGCAGAGCAGTTTGAAAGTATGAACATGTGCATGTAGATTTTTCTTTTGCACCTTTAGTTTAGACCAGTGACTCTCTGATGAATTACTAGACAAGGTAACATACCTCAAGCCAAATATGCTAAAGTTTATAGGCATTTTAGGGGATTATCAACGGTAATTTTGGATATATGTACATTTCACCTTACTGGATTAACTTAAAATCCAAATTTCCTCCTGAGTTGTGGCAGAAGCATATCTACTTGGGCTAAACACTGGGCTAAACACTCTGATTTGGCTACTAGCTATGCCACCTTGGGCAAGTTAGTTAACTTCTCTGTGCACCAGTTGCCTCATTTGTAAGACAGGATAGTAATGTGATAAGTGAGTTAATGTCTAAAAAGCACTGAGCTCAAGCTCTGTCTCAGAAGTAACCTCTCCATAAGGTTATGGCTGTTTTGTACCTAGAGCTGTTATTGGAATAGACAACCCACATGCACACACTCTTTCAAGGTTTCCTAACTGGCTTTGGAATTCTGAAGCTGCCTCCCAATCCCTTGCGGCATATTAAACAGCCTGTTGTGCTGGTGGAGGCTTGTTATCTCTCCAAATGACATTCTCTCTTCTTAGGATCATAAATAATTCCTGGACTCAAAGGAGCTGGTTTTGCCTGCACATTTCCTAGCACCAAATTACCGGAGTGGCTCCTTACAGAAGGGGATCTTGACAAACACTGGAGCCATAAGTCAGGCTTCTTGAAACACTTTTATGAGTGCCTTAATGAGGGAGAGGAACTTGTCCCGTCCTTCCTGGCCACAGGAAATGAGCTCTTTGTGCTCAAAGGATTTCCAAAGCTGAGGCGCAAAGAATTTTCAGGAAGTGGGCCAGGGGGATGAGAAGCTGTTGACTCAGAATCGCAAGGTTAAACAGCCCCCATCCTGTCATTCACCTTCTATGGGTCAAATTACTCATGGTCTTATTGCAGCAATAGCACCAAAGGGTGGCTGTGTGTATGTGGGGAGGGGAGGGACTTGGGGCCTGGGAAGTGTTAATCTTTCTTCCTTCCTCTGACATGTATGCTTCACCAGCCAACCTACCACTACTCTGAAAGATACTGTAGTACTGGTGGTTACAAAATTTGCCTCTGTAGTCAAAGAAACTAGTGTGAATTCTGCTTCTGGTACTATCTGTGTGACCTTGGGAAAGTTGCTTAACCTCTCTGTATTTCAATTGCCACATCTACAAAGTGGCAATAATATAATACCCAAGTTGGGAGGGTAAATTTAAGTAAATTACTAGCAAAGCATTTAGAATACTCTATAGCAAGCACCACAGAAGTATTTGCTAATTAAACAAAATAAACATATGAATCCAATCTAAACAATGTACTTTCTGGAGCCCTAACCACAGCCTTAAGCAAAATGCTTTAGCTCTCTCCCAAGCATGGCCGTCCCCTTTGGAAATAAATGTTGCTCAGAAGTAGGAGGAATATGTGCTTGGCAGCTCCAGTTTGAACCCCGACTCTGCCACATTTCTTGTTCTGTGAACTTGGCCAAGTTCTTTTATGTTACAGAGTCACAGTTACACTGTGAAATGAGACTAACTTCCTCCAGAGCTGTTCTAAGCATTCAATCCAGGAGTGGTGGGGCCTGAACTGGACAGAGGTCCTGCTTGATCCTAATCACCTTGCTCTTTACAGAGTTATTTTTGGTGGGTATTTTTGCTCTGAAAATGAAAATAACATTTCTTGAATATTTACCCTGGCTACTATATACATCAACTTATTCAATACTTATAGTCTGCAAAAGGCCCAGGGAGATTGTTATTTGTCCAAGAGCACAATGAAAGTCAGTAGTGGAGCCAGCATTTAAGCTAAGATTGTCTGATTCCCAAGTCCACGCTAATAATGCACCGTATCTCAGGCCTCCAACCCCAGCGTGGCTCACAGAACTCAGAATGTGTGTTATATTTCCTTTGCATTCCTTCCCCATTCATATACCACACCCCCACCAGTGTCTATTATGTTCAGCACAGCACAGTAAGTGTTCCATATATATTTACTAAGTGAGTGAAAGTAAATGACTGTGACATCCTGTCATCATGATGAAAGCTCCTTTTTCCCTTGGGCTGTCCCTAGTGGGGAAGAAAAGCAGCTGGCGACTCTCTCCCCCACTCCCAATATCCTTTTCTTGCTAAATAATCATGTGGAAGGGCTTCCTCCTTCTCCCATGGGTGAGTCAGGCTTCAGGTTTCAGAGAACCACAATAGACACTGCAATGACTCATCTTCAGTGAACATCTGGATAATTGTTAGGGCCACTGGAACTTTCCAGGGTTCTGTTAACATGTATTAGTGAGCATGATTTCCAAATATCGATTCTGGAAAGCTGTATGCATATCCTATGCATGCCGTAACAAAAACACCACAAACTGGGTGTCTTAAAACAATAAAAATTTACATTCTCACAGTTCAGGAGACCAGAGTCCAGAGTCAAGGTATCAGCAGGATTCACTTCTTTGGGGCTCACAGTGACATCTATTCAACGTCTCTTTCCCAGGTTCGGGTAGCTGTCAGAAATCCTTGGCATTCCTTGGCTTATGTGTGCATCATTCTTCTCCTTGCTTCCCATGACACAGCATTCCCCCTATGTCCAAATGTCCTTCTTAAGGATACCAGTCCTAGTGCCCACACTAATCCATAGGCCCCATCTTTATTCGATTACACCCAGGCCAAATAAGATCATATAAGATCTATTTCCAAATAAGATCATAGGTTTAGGACTTGAATGTATCTTTTCTGAGGGACACAATTAAACCAGCAACAATCTTTTTGGGGTGGAAGGGAATGCAGAGATGGAAAAGCCAAGGAAGGGGATGAAGAGAAAGGAGGGTGGGTACTCCATGAGGGGCAGCTCACATACTGATGCAATGGAGTGTGACCTGGGATTCCTCAGGAATGGAACTAACCTTTTTCTTCCTGCTCAATTCCATTCTTTCCCGAAGATGTCTCCAAGTACAGATTCACAATATCAGAACTGAGCTGAGAGAAACTCTAGAGGATCATTCATTCACCCATTTAACAAACATCTGTCATTCTTTGAGGAGCTGGGTATGCAGAGAGAAATGAAACGGGACCCAGAGAGGGAATGTGACTTGTCTAAGATCACACATCAGATGAGAGTTTATGGTCCTGCCCTCCAGGAAGGCTACCCGTCCCTGGACCCCATCTCTGGTGCAAAGATATAGGTAGGTTTTTTCAGACTAGGTCACACTTTGTTTCCCAGGGAACTGCAGGCTCACGTTGCCCAGCGTACCACGGACTCAAGCGATCCCCAGCCTCAGCCTCCCAGGTAGCTGGGATTACAGGCATGCACCATCATACCGAGCTATTTTTTGGGACTAGGTCTCACTATGTTGTCCCGGGCGGGTCTCGAACCCACAGACTCAAGTGATTCCTAGCCTCTGCCTTGCATAGGCTGAAATTAAAGGCACACACCACTGTGCCTGGCCCACAACTAGGTTTTAAAAAGATGTTTGTGTTCTAAAGCTCATCACCAACTCCTGCACACATCCATGGGCCAGTTCAGAATGGGAATGGCGGCACCTTGGCCAAAGCTAGAACCATTCTTCATTGCAAGTGCAATCCTGTACAACCTTTCTTCTCTTTGGCCCAATTCATTGACTAGTCTTCGAAACATTATCTTCTTGGGGTGGGAATCGGGCATAAGAGAATTCCTTGGGGGACAGAGACAACTTCATTCCCTGGCACACTTATTTTTGCTAATGCACAAACCATCTTGGAACAGGTTCTCAGTAGCCATTTGTTCAGTGAGTGAAAAACAGTTGCTCCACTGGGGATGGTGGCTCGTGCCTGTAATCTTCAGCCTATGAAGCGGCTGGGGCTAGAGATCGCAGTTCGAGTCCCACCTGGGATTTGTAGTGAAACCTAGTTCCAAAAAAATAGCTGGGTGTGGTGGTGCACGCCTGTAATCCCAGCTACCTGGGAAGCTGAGGCTGGGTATTGCTTAAGTCTGTGGTACTCCGGGTAACGTGAGCCTGCGGTTCCATGGGCAAAAATAGTGAGACCTAGTCTCAAATAAAATAAAATAAATAAAAAAAAATCAGTTGCTCCATTTGGAATCAAGAGCTATTTATTTCTCACTGTTTCTACCCACACAGTGATGTCACAGCATCAGTTTAGAACACCTGAATTCCACCCTCAAAGTCACAGTTCTTGGGATATGAGTATTCCACTCGTCACTACTCATTAGAAGAGGTGATGTCTTGCTCCTCTGGTTCTGGCAGATCCGAATGTTGTCCTGCTTCAAGCTGTCACCATGTGAGAGATCAGCCTGGAGCAGTGAGGCTGAAACAGGGCAGCTGGGGTCAGAGATGGGGTCAACCCAGTGGGAGTTGTCAGATCAGAGCAGGGGTGAGGAGGAGGTCAGATGGGAGATCAAAGTCCTGAGAACGGGCAGGTACACAGTCTGGCCTGGCCCTCAGGCCAGTGGCCTGTGGCGGGGAGCCCCTTCAGAGAATGCCCGTAGGCAGGTCCCCTGGGCTGGCTTCTGCTCTCAGATCCCCAGAGGCAGTTATGGGATTGATCTGAGCTAGAGTCCCCTCCTCACAAAAGGGATGCAGTCATCAGCATTACTCAGCAGGCCTTGTGTTCACGGTCAGGTAAACTCAAAATCCTGGAAGCAGCCTGTTTTGTTCTAATCACATGGCCCTGGACTTGCTGCTATTTTTTTTAGATTCATGGTTTTAGGCCTAATTTTATTTGTGCATATCCAGATAAAACTATTACAGATAATGTATGCCCAAATACAGATTCCGGGGCTCTGCCCCAGATTCTGACTTATTCCCTGTCTGGGTCGGACGGTTGCCCCCGGGCTGGATGTGTGGGGCTGAGAGGGGAAGCTATGCCGCCAGGGTACCCAAATGGCAGTGGTTCTGCTGCTAGCCCAGAAAACTGACAGACTTTTGGAAACTTTCTGAGCCTCAACAATTATCTAGGAAAGGGAATACTAACAGTTCACTGATTTGATGCAGAGATTAATGACTTAATACATGCGATACATGCGAAGACTTGGGATACTAAGTGCTCCATAAATTCACTTACTATTGCTATCCCCCCCCTTTGTTTTTTTTTAACCAACCTCTGCAGGGATTTAGAAACACATTCCTTATGATTCACTTACTCATTCATTCAATAAATAATTACCCAGCACTTCTGTCTGCCAGGATAGATGCTGGACACTAGTATTCCTCCTCAGTTCATGGCCTAGCAGGGAAATCAGCTTGGTGGAAGCTCTGTTCTACTCATCACCTTTAGTTCTCCAAACCCTCCATGGAGCCTCAGGCCCTGGGTTTCACCTCTGTAACCCTTGGACACAATGACCTCAAATTCATCAATCCAAATAATCAAAAGGGAAAGACATAGGAATCATCTGGACTTGGTGTGCTTTTTTTTTTTTTTCCCCTGAGTGATATTGGGCCAATCACACAGAGAAGGTACCTTCTGTCTTCTCCCCGGCCCATATCTCTCTTGTAGGAATGACCTCATCTCTCCTGAGTCCACAGGGAGAAGAAGGCTCAAGGGCAGCTAGAATTCTGCTCCCATCCCAGGCCACAGGTGACTGGTCAGGGTGGTCTCCATTGAACCAGTCCCTGGGACCGTGGAACTGGAGCCTTACTGCCTGACTCTGGCTGTTCTCTTAAACAGACATGATGTAAATGCAGGGATGTTAGTGGAAATTCCCCACCCAGTATTCCGGGAAAGAGGGGCATTCAGTCTGCAGCAGAGAAGTAATGCTGTGCCAACATTTGCATTTCTCAGGGTCCTGAGGCTCCCGATTGCCTCTCTAGTGCCATTCCCAGCCCTAGACTCTGTCACAGCCTCTGTCCTTATGACAAAGGCCTCTTTGTGTTGACGTCAGTGGGAGGCCATCTCCCCTTCTTACCTGGTACCTGGAAGGCAGCCTTTCCTCCCAGGGGCTATTTCTCCCAGGCATGTGAGGTCTGTTTCCTAAGGGCTGCTTGGGAGCCTGGGAGAAGCAAACCAAGGGTCCTGATCTGGGGGTTCAAGAGCAGAGAGCCCTGCCCAGCCGCAGAGCCTCTGTGTACCTCTGAACAAATTTTGGGGTCAGAGAACTTTGGAGCACAGAGAGGAGGGAAGGGTCCTAGGTCATGATCACTAGCTGGGGGAAGCAAGCCAGGCATTTCATGGGAGGGACCCCTATTTCTCACTCAATTTCAGAAAGTTATTGAACCTTCTGAGTCTTAGTCCATCCATGAAAGTGATTAGGACACAGAGTTAATAAGGTCTTTTCTGGATCTAATAAGGCTAATATCATTCCACTATCCCAAGTGGAACTGCAGGAGTTGTATAAGAAACCCCATTCTTTATCTAAAACCTATCCCAGAAGTTAAAGCAGAATCTTCTGGAACCCAGTCTCTTCTGCTACCAGCTCCTGGTGTTTTGCCCCCTCAATCCCTCTGATGCTGATATTCTTCTCAAATTGAGTTGATGGCCCCGTCTCAACACACACTTGAAACTTGTTATTAGGGTTTGTTTATCTGTCTTGAGGTTGGGGGTGGGAGTGGGGAACAGGAAGGTGATGTGCAGCAGTTTTCATCCTAGTATTTTCTGAGCTTCTGCTGTCTTCTGGCCCTGCCTCTCTTGGTATACCATGGAGCTGACTGATGTGACCTTTTGCAGCACCCCTTTTCATCAGCTAGGGGACAGTTTCCCATTTTACAGACAGGGCTAAGTTTGCACCAGCACAGCCTCAAATGCTTATTAATTTAGCCTTACTGATTGCTGCTCCATGCCCCCAAGTGCTCCCTCACTTTCCCTTCACTCCAGTTTCTTCTCTGAGGTCCCCTCAGACCTCTGCATCATTTAGCAAAGAAAAGGTTGAAACATGTACTAACTCTGGGTACTCACTATTCTAGCTTTTTTTTTTTTTTTCCCCAGAGAGACTAGGTCTTGCTATGTTGCTGGGCAGTCCCAACCTACATACTCAAGTGATAAGTGATTCCTAACCTCAGCCTCCCAGGTGCTGGAACTACAGGCACACGCTACCATGCCTGGTTATTTTTTTGAGACTAGGTCTTGCTATGTTGCTAGGGGTAGTCTTGATGGACTCAAGCCTCAGCCTCCCAAGGCTGGGATAATAGGTGCGTGCCACTGCCCCAGCACTCTTCTATAATTCTGTCTTGAACACTTGGCATGCTTTCTAACTTGCTCCTGCCCCTGCCTTAGTGTGTAGCTATTTGAAATACTCTCCTTGTTTACCATCAGGGCTGGGAAAAGTTAAGGGATTTAACTCATTCTTTCACTCATTCCTTCACTGAAAACATTGTTATTGAATTGTAGCTTTGGGCCAGGCTTGGGCTCCATGCTGAGGATACAGTGCTGAACAAACTCAGATGGGGAGTCCAGATTAGTGCAGACCCAGATGAAAAGTAATCCAACCAGAAATGGTTCTGAAACTTTTGGCTGGCATGTGGCACATGCCTCTCCTAGTGACATTCCACGGGCCACAGTCACAATCAATAGCCTAAGCTAACGCCAAGCGGCCGGTGAGGTGTGCTCCTCCCCACCACACACAGAGAGGCACTGCTTGTCTCAGGGCAAAGGGCAGAGATAGAGAGTCCTGCAAATAACTGGGACTGACAACACATCTACCATAAGATTCCGAAGTAGAAAACATGCATCATGATAGGGTAGGTAATAGTCCCATTTTCATATGAGAAAAAAGAGATTTAGAGATACTTATACTTACCTGTTTTCAGAATTGGAAATTTCTGAGATTTCATCTCAGTTTTTCTTTTTTTTTTTTTTTTGGAACTAGGCCTCGCTATAGGCCCCAGGCGGCACTCAAACTAGCCCCGGCCGCTTCATAGGCTGAAGCTTACAGGCACGCGCCACCAAGCCTGGCTCATCTCAGTTTTTCTGCTGTGGACCAATCTTCAATAAAACCTTGCAAATACTTACATCCTTTTTGCTTTCTATAGCCTGTTTTGGGAAGTCAAGCTGGGAAGGCTCACGCAAGGCTGAAGACTATGAGATTAGGAGTTTGGGGACTAGTCTAGTGGCTGTGTCACCAAATCATTGTTCAATTTCAGAAAGTTATTGAACCTTCTGGGTCTTAATAGTCCATCCATGGAAGTGATTAGGATACAGAGTTAATAAGGTCTTTTCTGGATCTAAGGCTAATATCATTTCACTATCCCAAGCGGAACTATAGGGGTAGTATAAGAAACCTCATTCCTTCTTTTTTGTTTTTTTTGTTTTTTTTGAGACTAGGTCTCGCTATTTTTGCCTGTGGAACCGCAGGCTCTCGTTGCCCAGGGTACCACGGACTCAAGCAATCCCCAGCCTCAGCTTCCCAGGTAGCTGGGATTACAGGCATGTGCCACCACGTCCAGCTATTTATTTGGAACTAGGTCTCACTACATGCCCCCAGTGGGACTCAAAATGTGATCCCTGGCCCTGGCTGTGGCTCCCTAGGCTGCCACTTACAGGCAAGTGCCACCATGCCCGGTGAGAAACCCCATTTTTTTTTTTTTGAGACTAGGTCTTGCTATTTTTGCCCATGGAACCCCAGGCTCACATTGCCCGGGGTACCACGGACTCAAGCAATCCCCAGCCTCAGCTTCCAAGGTAGCTGGGATTACAGGCACGCGCCACCACACCCAGCTGTCTTTTGGGACTAGGTCTCACTGTGTTGCCCCAAGCAGGACTTGAACCATGATCCCTAGCCCCAGCTGCTTCATAGGCTGAAGCTTACAGGCATGCGCCACCGTGCCCGGCTGAGAAACCACATTCTTTATCTAAAAGAAGACACTCATGATGAACTGTCCATCTCTGTACACTCATTGCTCACTGTTTCTTCCACCCATTCCTTCACTCACTCACTCATCCCCCCAAGGCCACAGTGTGTCCACTGTGCCAGCTTTTGCTCCAGGCACCAGGGGCACAGAGATAAATCAGCTTCAGTCTCTGCTCTTGAAGTTTGTGGCCTATTAGAGGGAACAGATGATGCAGATAGTGGAAAACCTGGTGGTAAGCTATCCTGATAATCCAACAGAGTGGTCAGGCCTAGAAAGCAGGAGTACGGGGATGCTGCACCAGGTCAGGAGAGATGCACTTCCTGACCCAGTGAATGGAAAAGGGCAGGCAGAGAGGCCAACCCCGGGAGTGCAGGCAGGGACCTATGGGGCACGCATGCAGGAGCAGCTCCAGCAGCCCCTGGGGGATGTGGACTAGGGAGCATTCACAAGTAGAGGGTCTCTGAAGCCATGCGAGCACACAAGGTTGCACTCTGCCTCTGGACATTGTCCCTGAACTCCTGCCCGCACAGGGTGGCCACACAGCTCAGCTTTTCCAGGGAGGGTCCTGCAGGGGATTAACCTAAGCTGGGTGCAACACTGTACAACTCGGCCCTAATGGGAACAAATGTGAAGCGCCAATTCCGTTTTATGGCCTTGTCTGACGCTGGAACACAGAGAGAGGGCACCAGGTCATCCTCAGTGAAGCGGGGACATAAATCAGGCAGCACCCTGCTTCCTGAGGCCCCAACAGAGCAAGATGGGGTTGCGTGGCTCTGAGATCAATTACAGGCCATTCCTCTGCCTGCCTGATCTTACTGCCACAGGCTTGTGTGGGCCTGGGCCTGGAAGACCCCATGGGGAAGCAGCTCTTAGGTTGTGTCTGTGACAAGATGCAGAACCTTAATGTGGACAGGACAAAGAGAGGGAGCTATTTGCTTAAGTGATGGGAGGGAAGCCACCCTGTTATCTCACTGTGTTGGATGCAGGCCAGGCAAGCATGATGCTAAACACGTCACAACCTCCTTCTGAGGGACGTTTCACAAATGAGGCAACTGAGGCTCAGTGAGAGTGAATGACTTGATTCAAGGCCACCCATAAAGGAAGTGGCGAACCCCCAATTCAAACCCAACCCTACTGACCTCCAGAAGCTGAGTGTTAAAAAACAGCAAAGAGATGACAGCAGGTTTAGGAAGCCCATCCTTTGGAGTCAGGAGGCCTGGGTTCAAATGTTGACTCCACCACTTTCTAACTGTATGACCTGAAGAGGGTTACCGAATATCTACAGCTTCAGTTTCCACTCATCTATAAAATGGGGAAACAGAACTTAAACTTTATAAAGATTAGGATACATTAGTGCTCAGTGTAAGGTTGTATTTCTCATCATTCTCCTCTTCCTCCTGGCAAGACCTTTGCTTATCACGTTTAGCATGGAAAGCAGTATGGGCCAAGGCCTGCGGGCACGAAAGAAGTGGCACACTTCCAGACTTGATATAGTTGAAAGTGAGGGGTGCAGTTAAGTGAGCCTGAGCTTCAAAAAGCAGACGGGGCTGCATCATGTATTGCTCCCATGAAACTGTGCTAAGAATTCAGGGCTTTATTCTGAGGTCACTAGAAGCCACCGAAAATTGATAAACAAGTATAGGAAAGATGGATTTGATTTTGCTTCTCAGAGAAATGCTCTAGGCAGCTTATTCTTACTCTCCCTAGTACATTCTTATTCTCCCTAGTGCATAACACAACAGTCCCCCAGCAGCCCAGAATATACAGAAATCCCTGGCATCCCAGTGTATGCACAGAAGGTTTTAAAAAATGTGGGTTGAAAAAAATTAAACTTAAATTATTTTTTATTTTTTTTAATTATTTTTTTATTTTTTCCCCCTAAATTATTTTTTAATCCAGGCTTGCTTGACTATGATAAACAGGTAGGTACTCTAGGGGAAATAGCATGTTTTAGGGATAACCTTTGCTCTTTATGAAAAGCTAAGAACAGGCTGGTACTGGGGGCTGATCTGGATCCTGGTAGCTGCAGGCTCTCAGCAGACAGAATGTGCAGGTTGTCACTGGTTCAGTCTGTGTGCACCTCACATACCTGCTTCTTTCCTACCTGCTGGCCCCTCGCATTCTTAGCTTTGGTTTCCCAAGCACTCTCATTTGCACTTGGCCCATTGTGGTCTCATGGCTCTTTCTACACTGCAAACTCTCCATATTAGATCCTTTTGATATATGGGTCTGAGTTTCCTTCATCTTTTTTGTCTCTCTTTCCACATTTAAAATTCCTGCTCTTATGGTTTGAATGCATCAGTAAAGGGTAGACACACAAAACCCTAGACCTGCCCATCCCAAAAGGATTAAGTTTACTTATAGGCAAAGAGGAGAGTTTGGAACTATGGGAAAAGAGGAGTCGGTACTTCTTGTACTAGACAGAGGGATGGCAGGAGTAAGTGGGAACAAGAACAAAGACACAAAGATGAGCTTTGAGAAGAAAGAGAATTGTTTCTGCTGAGACAAGAGGGAGACCATGAGAATGAAGGGGGAGCGGTCCTATTTGGGGATGTGGGGTAGTGTCCCTGCCTGATCCTGTGGGATGATGCCATCGTCTCAATAAACTAGGGTGTGGGAATTCCTGACGAAAATAGGTGATCAGGAAAGAAGGAATCAATGCACCCATGTCTGGACTGAGTCAGGTTCAGGGTCCTGTGGCTCTGATGCTCATAACCACAGCTTACCAAAGTCAGCTCAGTTAACTGGGCTGCCTGACAGATCCAAAGACAGGGGGCGCTCTGGGCCTCAGAAGAAGCTTGGAACTAAGCCTGGTGTATCTGTCAATGGAGGTCTGGGTCTTGGTCCCAGCACAGAAGGTGTGGAGTGGAGGGAATGTGCGCAGTGCCCACGTCTGAAGGACTGAGGAATTCTAGACCTTTGGAAGGGCACCGAGTTCCTACAGTCACTCAGGTGTGGCATTACTGAGTTGTCAATATCCAGATCCAAATGACATGAGATCTTTTAGGCTGGAAGCTTAAGGACCATCTGGATTATATTTTGGACAGTGAAGCAGTCAGGATCTCATCAGAAAACGGTTGACCCTCAAATTGGGTAATCTGAGAAAGTTGTAACGTGTGGGCAGGTTGTAGGGAAGCAGACCTGGGGCTGGTGCAGGAAAGCTGTTACTACCCTGAATGTCTGAGAGGGAAGAGCGGTTGCCTGAATCTGAGGGGCCTGAACCTGACAAGAGAGTTGAGAACTTTAGTGAGGGAGGCATGGCCTAGGGCAGCCCTCCAGGTAGGGAGTCGGGGGAACGTAGACTGGACTCTCACTCTCCTCCACCCTGCAATCTTCCTCAGGGTTCCCATTGGCCAAACGCAGCAGGAAGCCAGAGGACAAGAGAGCACACTGATGTGGTTCACACAGGCCAGTTACCCAGTGGGCAGAGCAGAGTGCATACGGGTGAGGTATGACTGGAGGAGGCAAGATCACAGAGACAGAAAGCTACTTATCCTGGATTATACCTGGATAGACACACCTCTGCCCTAGACTCCGTATCTTTACCTGGATATCTGAATTCTCTCCGTGACACTCAGGAGGGCTGGGGCCTTGTGTCTGAAAGCAGGTGATAGAGAATAGAAAGACTCCCCTAAGGGAGATACTCTCATCCTGACTTCCAGGGGAGCTGAAGAGAACACTCTTGAGAAAAGAACATGAATGAGGTCCACGGTTGTGGTTCAGGTTTGAACAAGTGAGAGGGTTTGTGGGAACAAAATGGGAGGGAAGGGGAGCATGCCGGAGGGTGAATCATAGGGAATGCTTATGTACCCCTTAAATGGATAGAATCCATTTATCTGGATGCTCAGTGTTCACATCTTGGATTCCTAAGATGTCTGCATCTTCACTCCTGAAAACTGTATTTTACTTTCCTTACACGGCAGATGGAACTTCACAGAAATGAGTACATGAAGGACTTGATATTATCCTGGATTATCTAGGTGGGGCTCAATGTCATCACCTGGCTTCTCAGAGATGTGATGGCAAAGCAGAGGAGTGATGTCACAGGTCCACAAGTCAGAGACTGTGGGTGGCCTCTTGAAGTTGGAAAATGCAAGGAAATGGATTCTCCCTCAGGACCTCTCCAAAAAAGGCCTCTTGAATGCATTCTGACTGCCAACACTGTAAGATAATGAATGTGTGTTATTTTAAACCACCAAGAAATGTTCATTTTTTATAACAGTAATAGCACCTTCACAGCATGTAAAAGCCATGAATAGCGCCTTAAATACAATAGGTACTCAGTAAATAGCAGCTGAATGAATGAAAGAAACTGAAAAGCGGAATAAAACTCAGCTCAGTGCCCAAGCGATACAGATGGGTCATGGCTTGGCGCCCAGCATCTGCATGAATCCAGAGATGTAAACAGAACAAATGCAGCGTCTCGAAATAATGAGCCACCTCAGACCCACTGTGAGTCCCCTCTGAAGAGCAGAAGACAGTGAGAGGAAGCCAGTCTCTCGATCCTCCTTGAGTAGGGTGAAGGGCCTGGGCACTGACCAGTGAAGAGGCAAGCCCTGCAAAGTGATCATTGGCCCACATGACACCCAGGTCTGATGTCCAGGGCAGAGTGGAGGTGCAGCATGACAGCCTTGACCAATGCAGACCAGGAGTGAGACAACACTGAGTTCCCAAGGATACCAAGGTCAAGGTAACCTTGTGATAATTCTGAGCCTGGCAGTCACCTAGGTGAAGGATGGAGCAGTATTGCTGACACAGGAAAGTGTCCAAATGTTATAGCCTCCTTCAGCCCCACAGGCAAGAGAGGTCTGTGAGCATCCAGGTTATCCCTGTAACACAAAGGGAAGGAAGCCTCCGCTGTTCTGCCTTGCCTCTTAACACTGTGCATCTTTTAGGGGGCCCAGAGAGCTTGGGGCCTTGGGGCCACAGAAAGGACAGGCACCAGGCTGAAATATAAAGGAAGTGCAATAGTAAAGGTCATTCATCCAGTAAATGACAGCGTTCTGTACTTGTGTGCCCAAATTGTGTGCCCTAGGGGCAGGAAGGGCATCCTTCCTGGGCAGTGCCACTGCCAGGTCTCTGGCTGCCAGCATTGCAGACAGCAGCTGTACAAAATCAAGCTTAGAGGAAGGATCAGCTTAGCAGAGCCACGTGGAGAGGGAGGGGCAGTAAGATGGTGGGCTGCTTGGTAATGAGTCTGTCCTTGAGCATAAGCAAGATGTGCCTTGGGAATGAATGAAACCTGGTGCGGGCACTACATGAGCTGGCGACCATTTGATGACTCAAAATCACTTTCACAAATTCACCCTTAACCCCTCCACCCTCCTCTTTGCTCCCCATCTTTCACAATAACCTGCTGTCTTCTGAAACATGATCACCAAGCGTACAAGGTCCTGCCTGTTTCTAAAGGTGGCATCGCAAACCTCTAAGGAATCGCAAGCCTCTAAGGAAGTAGGAAGTTATTGCATCGCAAGCCTCTAAGGAAGTAGGAAGTTCCTTCCCACAGGAAGGTTCTGAATGCTCCTTGGACAAGACTGGGTGACCTAAGTGCCTGAGTGGGAGTCAAGATTCCCAAGACATTGAGAGGAGAAGGTAGATCAGGCAGAAGAACAGGACAAGAAAAAGCACAGAGAGGTAGTTGATGGATGTGTTGATGGAATTCTATGGTTGGGTTGCAAAGGAGATACCAGATGGAAGATAATTCGAGAGGTGGTGGGGGAGCTGTAGCTAGGAGTTGTCACACATATTGCTACCTGCTCCTAGGAGAGCCTGGCCAGAGATGGTACCTGACTCAGGAGGACTTGAGTCTTAAGATGCGTAGCTCAAGAGATCTACTGACCAGTGATTTAGCTGCATCATCTGGATGGCTTTCCACTGCACAGAATGTTCATGTGCTTCCCTCGTGTTCTAGCTACCTACTTGCTGGGTGGTACACCAAGCCAAAGAAACCAATTTGCTCAGAGACCTTCAATTGGGGCTGATTTAGCAGGATCAGCTTGTCCCTGCTCCACCTGACATCAGCTGAGATGGCTGGAATCATTAAAGGGTCTATCACTGACGACTGGCAGTGGTTGTTGTGTGTGAAAACAGCTACATGACCTCTCCTGTGATCTGGGCTTCTCATAACATGGTAGCTGGGTTCCCGGAGGAGGGGGTGGGGAGGGGTGTCCCCAGAGTGAGAAGCAGGTGGAAGCTTTACTCCCGCAGCCTGGGAGTCATGTGGCATTGCTTCTGCCACATTGGACTTGTTAGCAGCTGGGCACTAAGGTCTCCCCATGTGCACAAGGGAGGAACTAGACTCCACCTTGGCTTAAGAGTAATGTCAAAAACAAACAAACAAAAAAACCCCTGTGGTTATTTTCAAACCACCACACCCTGGAAGTTGGCCTGATTAGGTCTACACTCTAGAGAAAGAGGGCAACTCGCCAAGATCACACAGTCACCATGAGACAGAAGCAGGATTTTCTCTGTCCTCCACCTGTCTTGTCTGTATCTTTCTCTCTCACACAAAGGCACATGCACAAACTAAGCCCCTCCCACGCATAGCATTTTACATCATTTGACATCACCAGCAGGATACAGAGGGGTCTTTTTACACTTAGTGTCTCAAAAGTCAAGCTCTTAATTCCTTAGCCTGTTCTCCCAGTCTTGGTATCACCTTTGATTCCTCCTTCTTTTACATTACATGAAATGACCCATAAGTCAACTCTATAAGCTCTGTCTTCAAAATGCTTCCAGTATTTAACCATGTCTTCACCCCCTCCATCTGGAGTCTGCCAGCGTGGTTGGAGCCCATGTGACCTCACACCTGCACAGCTGTGACTCCCCTTGTCTCTAGGCTTCTGTGCTCATTCACCTGCCACTACCTTCAACTATCCTGCTCTCACAGTAGCCTGAATGATGCTTTTAGAGTATATATTAGATCGGGTCACTTGTCTTTTGAAACTCCTATAAAGACTCAAATGTCAAGGAGAGTGTGGTGGCATGTGCCTTTAATCCCACCTCTGGGAGGCTGAGGCTAGGGATCACTTGAGTCCACGGATTCAAGACTACCCCAGGCAATATAGCCAGACCTAGTCTAAAAAAAAAAAATAGCCAGCATGGTGGCATGTGCCTGTAATCATCAGCCTTGGGAGGCTGAGGATAGGGATCACTTGAGTCCGTGGGACTACACAGGGCAACATAGTGAGACCTAGTCTCTTTAAAAAAAAAAATCAATATTTTATCAATATCAATATCAAATATCATTCAGGGCAGCCAAATGACTGACCCCCTGACCCCTGACCTCACCTCCTACACCTCTCCTGCTTCACTACTTCAGCTGCCCAGACCTAACTTTTCTGTTAAGAGGGCAAGTCATAGTCACACCAGGACCTTTGCACTTGCTCTCTTCTCCCTGGGGTGCTCTTCTGCAGAAAGCTGCATGGTTCAAACTCCTGTTTTTCAGGCTTCTGCTCGAAAGTCACCTCACCAGCAAGGTCTTTCTGGGCCAATATTTAAAATGGCAACTCACAAACACAGGCGAAAGGATCAAGAGGATGTAGCATACAGACACCATGAAATACTACTAAGCAATCAAAAAAAGATAAACTCATGCCAATTGGCAGCAACATGGATACAACTGGAAAAGATTATGCTCAGCAAAATAAGCCTGGGGAAGAAAGATAAATATCAGATAATGACACTTATCAGGGGATAGATCAAACAACGTGTCAGACAAAGACCAACTTTACAACCACTCGAATGCAGATCACAGGGACCCCAGCAGCAGCCCGACGGGTCCCTGCACGTTCAGATCCGCGGAACCAGAGTAGGAAAGCAGCCCAGGTGAGCGCGCAGAGTCAGGTTTCTCCGGAAACTCCCGCCACCGCCCCGGGACCCCAGCAGTCGCCGGTATGGTCCACCACGTCCAGATCTGTGGAACCGAGGGATGAAAGCAGCCCAGGTGAGCTCTCGGAGTCCGGAGTCCGGTTCCTCCGGAAACTCCTGGCGAGGGAACCAACAACAGCCGCAACACAAGAGAACGCACCCCTGCCAAAAAGGGCACAAATAACAAGTCCCAGGCCAGTCATGGTGGCGCAAGCGTGTAAGCGGCAGCCTAGGAAGCCGCGGCCGGGGCCAGGGATCGCGGTTCGAGTCCTGCCAGGGGCACGTAGCAAGACCTAGTTCCAAAAAATAGCTGGGCGTGGTGGCGCGCGCCTGTAATCCCAGCTATCTGGGAAGCTGAGGCTGGGGATTGCTGTGGTAACCTGGGGAGTCTGTGGTAACCCGGGTAACGTGAGCCTGCGGTTCCCAGGCAAAAATAGCCTAGTTTCAAAACAAACAAACAAACAACAAATAACAGGTCCCAGATTCACTACCAAACAAAGCCACTCCCAGGGAAACAGTCTCAGGAAAACACGGAAAAAGCAGCATAGACCCAACAAACCTGAGGGAGGGGGAGGGGAGCAAGGGGGGGCTGGGGAAGAGCCACACCGGCCCTTTTCCTCTCAGACTCCAAAGAAACGGGTTAGTCTCAACAACCAATTGGAAGCAGGGAACAACAAAAAAATAAAAGTGGGCGGGTAGATTAATACCCCAGTTCCACGACCAACCAAAGACACTCCCAGGTAAACATTCTAAGGGAAACATAGACGAGCAAGTTAGACCTAATCAGTCTAAGAATTACTGAGACAGAAGTGATAGGGTGTGCCAACTGAAAGTGGGTAAAAATGAAGACTTTCTGACTTGACTTAACTGGATAGCGCTATCTTCCTGCTTCTCTCTCAGAAGCAGTTCCTTTGCATCCCCAGCCTTTTTAACCAAAATATCAAACCAAGACTATCAGTGCAGTGCAGACTAATTTATTTCTAACAGTGATTTCTAGTTATCCTATTAACTACAAAAGAAACATGTAAGACTCAGAATACTTCAACATTGTCCAAACCCTTTCTCGGTATTGTCCAAAGTCCTTTCCCAGATTGCCCCAAAATCCTCAGTCTCTCAGTCCTAATCGTCTCACCAATGTCCAGACAGAGTCCATCTCCAGACGCTTGAAGACTTGTTCCTTTGAATGTTCCTCGTTGTCTTCCACGCTGTCTTCTCCTTGTCACCTTCAGGTAGCAGAAACTCCACGGTGCCAAACCAGCAAAGTT
>PVHY01013997.1:0-39680 GCA_004024945.1 Uropsilus gracilis
AAGAAATATTTTAGGGGGGTCTGGCTCTCTGGTGTCAAATTCCCCCCTTTGAAAACTGCAGAAGCCCATTAAAGATTAAAACTGCAAACAAGCTTAAAACACAGCTTAACAGCGTTCAGAAAGGTCCCAGGTGTAGGAGGGTCAAAGTGATATCTTGTTCCCCGGAATATTTCAACAGATAGACAAACTTCTGATTGTGCTATCTGCTCAGAAAAATGACTTTGAACTCTCCGCCTGCGCCGCCCACTTGCACTCGCTCAAACCCACAGAGGACCAGGCAGATAAGGGGCCTGAGTGGTCGGCCGGCTGGGGTCTTTCATCTCCCTACGCTGTGTACACGGGCCGTTTGCTTACCCTGCCTCCGCCATCCTGAGGACCTTTTGAAAATCCTCCCATTTATTAGGACCTAACACCCCATCTGTAAATAAGCCGGAGAAAATGTAAATCTCGGCGGGAGGAGTGCGGGTCACTGCCGGCCAGGCCGCCTTCTCCCCAGGCTCATTAGTTCTCTCCGCCTCTCCAGATCGCCTCTTCCCTCCTCAGCCCTCCTTAGCCCCCTCAGCCCTCCTGAGCCCCCTCTGCCTTCGCCTCCCCTCCCTGCCTCCCTTCCTTTGCGGCAGCCACTTGTAGATAACAAAATAAAAATCAAATGGAGTTTCTTTTTGAAGTCGACTTCTGAAGCTCACTAGAGACTGGGAAAACACGGAGGGTGTCAACCAGGCTCGGAGCAGAAGCTGGAGCCCGAGCTCTGTCGTGGGGTCTCCGCTGTGTGGCGTTAGGCAGTCTGCACAACCTCTCTGGGCTTTGGCTTTCGTGCCAGGGAAATGGAGCTAAGCCGGGTGGTTGCTGAGCTGTGGGGATCGAGTTACATGGACAGGAGAGTGGCTTAGACAAGGGCCCACTGTCTTGGCCAGTGCTGTCATCCCCGAGCTATTGTCAGGGTGCTCAAGCTTTGAGGGGGTTTCATGCAACTGCTGACGAAGGCAACGTTTCCCGGCCCTGACCCTTCTCCCCTCTTTCTTTCGCTAGGTGAATCCTGCTCCACTGAGGCCCCAGGGCACCCTGAAAACGAGTCCCACAGGGCCCCCAGGACAAACCGAGTCAGCCATCAGCTTGATGGTCCCAGTCTGCACCCCTGACTTTGGGGGTGGCCCAGGCCAGGCTCTGGCCACAGGGAGCCAGGTGGTGGCTTCAACGCTGCCTCTCGCCTGACCTTGGGGGGAACCTCCTGATAGGACCATGAACCCCTCTGCAGACTGCATTTTGACAGTTGTGCTGGGTGCCCCGCATGCTCTGGAGGCCAGTTCACACCACGGCTGGCACCGCCAAAGGCCTTTTCTGCCACACTCCTGGCCCCAGCATTCCCTGTGGCAGGTCCTCCTGGCGGGCAACATTTCAATAGAGACAGTGATTAGGGTGGCCAAACAAGGAGGACTCTTCACAGAACCGAGGAGTGCAGCTAGTTAGCAGCTAGTCAGCAAGTTGGCAGATCAACTAGTCAGCTAGTCAACTAGTCAACTATCTAGCCAGCTAGTTAGCCAGTCAACCAGTTAACCAGCTAGTTAGTCAGCTGTTTGTCAGCTAGTTAGCCAACTAGCTGACTATTCAGTCAGCTAGTTAACCAGTTGCCTAATTAATTAGTAAACAAAATAGTCAGCTAGTTAGTGGGTTAGTCAGCTAGTCGGTCAATCAGCTAGTTAACTAGTCAGCTGGTGAGTTAGTTAGCTCCTTAGCGAGTTAGTCGGCTACTGAATCTCTTGTGAGAGATGGCCTCCCCCCATTCAGCTCCCCTGTGCCACCTGCGTGGGAATGGCTAGAAATAGGAACCTCAAGTCTTCTTCCCTCCGCTCTGGGCTCGTCCTGGGGCTCCAGGTCAGAACCTGCAGGCCGAGGGCAGCTTGGAAGGATGCGGTCATCTCCCACGTGACGGGCTAGGCCCCCATCCGCAGGCTGCTGTGTAACTAGAAGAAAGTTCTAGAACAGACTTGGTTCAGCTGGTGCCAACGAGGCAGGTGGCCCAAGGAGCCGGGATGATGCCAGGAAGCACCGGAGCCGATGGCCAGGCCTGAACGCCTCCGAGCTCACCCTCCCGGCTGGGCATCCACACAGAGATGTCCAGGATTGTTTCCCCTCAGAGCACTCGAGGGAGCCGGCCCTTGGATGAGACCCTGTGGAGAGAGGCGAGCTCTCCTGACCGTGGTTCATGGCCCCGCTTGTCAAAGCCAAGAGCAGTTCTTCAGTGAGCCCCACCTGTAGACGCATACCTCCCCCTGCAGCGCCTACACGGGCTCCAAGAGGCCCACTGGGACGAGGACGGGGTGCTGGGCCACAGTGCGATCACCCCGCTGATAAGGGGACCCCTGTCTGCAGATTCCCCACTCTGGCTGAATCTGTGCTAGAGACCCCTGTGCTCTCCATCCACACAGAGTCCACTCCCACATAGGCCCAGCGAGACGCTGGTACCCAGACTCCCTTGCAGTTCATTATGGCTGCTTAATGAGGTTTTCCCAATAACACACACGCCAAGTCCCGAGGGCCACCTCCAGTCCCAGACGTTACGACACCGACTGTGTTTACCTCCTCATTTCCCTGCTTCGTCCTTTCTGCTGACTGCCATCTAGACACAACAGGGACCTGGTCGCAGTGATAATGTCCTGAGGCACGTCAACCAACAGCCCCAAATCACACCCACATGCACTTGAGTTTTGTCCCAGGCACAGGGGCAATAAGAAGACTAGCAAAGCCACATGTCTCTGTCATCTGCCCTTCGGAGAACAAGTCTTGCTGACTCAGCTGCTGGGGATGGCCAGTGGCTAGGAGCGCTCGGGTCAGTGCAAAGAACAGAAGAGGAGCCTGGACATGGAGACCGCTTCGCGATAAAGCAGACCCACACCAGGCTTTACTCACTCATCCTTCACCTGGTCGAGTCTTGACTGCCATGGGGTAGCTCCAGAAGCTTCCGGAAGCTTCCAGAAGCTTCCAGAATCTTCTCTAGGGATTGCCTCAGAGAGAACAGTTATCGCTGCTTCCCATCTCCCCTTCTTTCAGGCACCACTGTCCACTTCGTGCTATTGCTGGATACCATCTCGGGTGAGACGCTGGGGAGAAGTTGGACATGTTTCAGACACCTATGATATGAATGAGCAGAAGGCAAAAGAAAGATGGCAGCGGAAGAAGAGGTAACGCATGCAAGTTGAACACACAGGTCAGGTATGCGCAAGCTGTGTGGTTTCTACCAGAGTCCTTACCTCCCTGAGCCTTAGCTCCTTGGCCTCTGAAAAGGGCATGGAAACACTTAGTTGTGCACCGTGATAGCCAAGCAGAGATCACACGAGTAAGAGGTGTGATGGGGGAGACACCACTGCAGCTGTTACTGTAGGTGTCACCATGTGGCCACCTCTCTGCCACTGGACTTGAAGCAAGTATCCCCGAGACATTCACACCCAAGGTTCGCTAAGCAGCTCCCACTTACGATGGACTGGCAGGGTCAGGATTCAAGCCCTGTCTGTGTGGCCCACGAGCTTGTCCAAAACATGGTGTCTCCCGAAAACCCACACCTGTCCAAGGACCAAAGCCACATGATGATGATGGATAAACTTCTCTATTTTTTTTTAAATTCATTCATTTCCTATTATTAATTTAATTTCTTATTTAAAAAATAGGAGATTGTATTTTGAACTCTAGATTTGGGACTTACTCTATCTAGTTAGAAGAGCCAGCAACATAGTATACAAACTTCCCCTCAGCAATAACTACCTGGAACCAAGTATAGGCTGTGCCCGTTAGGGGGCAACTGGCCACAGTCCCCACCACTCTCTATTGTCTATCCTCTGCCAGTTTCACGCATTTCCCTTTCTTCTTAGTTCCTGTGGACATTTGAGTTTGAGGTGGCCTACTCTAGCATCCGAGACCCTCATCTTTAGGGGACATTGGAGAAAGCAACAGAAACATTCCCCTCTGGGTTATGGGGAGATCAGAATTGGTGGGGGTGGGGGTTAGGGGAAAAGTGGACCGTGGTGTAGGCACAATGCCTTTTTCAAAAGGCAGATGTCTTCCTTGAGGGAGCCTCATCTTCTTCAGGCCCCCAGACCTTGAGAATCTCTGAAAACAGCTTTTTATCCTTCCCTCCCCCCTCCCTCCAAATCCCTCTGTGGCTCCCTTGAACCCTTTTTATTTATTTCACTTGATCTCTAAAGAATCCAGACTCATTACAGACCTGGGTAAATGCTCCCCTCCCCACAGCTGTACGGGGGAGATCAGCTCACTTGATCAATAGAATCCAACTTTAATTTTTCTTATGGAGCTAAGGCTACACAGTGGGGGGATGGGCAGCGGAAGGGGTGGTGGGGGCAGGGGGGGGACTTAAAACAGTATGGTTATGATTTCCCTCTGCCTTCAGGAATAAATGATGTTGCTTCAATTCTGGCCCGAGTTCCGTTTGATGCGAACATCGCTCTAAATGGGTCAGGCAGTTGACAAAGCCAACAGTTGGCCACGGTTGTGCTAACTCTAGTCTTTTTTGTTTGTGCCAGAGGAAAAGAAAAAAATTCTAATTTCTATCAGTCTAAATTGAGTTGGGGAGCATTATCAGCTGGAAGGACCCTTCTGATTTGACAAGCCCACTGTATGATGATTAATTACTTCTCAGCTTCATTGGACTTTTCTAATTTCCTTTTGCCACTGGCTGGAGGCAGCGCGCGATAAGTACCGCTCTTATTATTTTGTGCAAAGGAAAATGTCTATTACACTCTGTCGTACAAGCAGGGAGCAGAATCGAAAGACAGCTGATCGGGGAACCCGCAAGTCCCTTCTATCTTTATTCGGTCTCCCCGAGCCTCCCTTCTCCCCTGGTTGGAAGATGGAGGTGGCCACACTTCTATCAAAATCAGAAGATAAAATCATAATCTTGATCAGGGCACTTGACATTTGGAAATTTGTATAATGATTTCACGGGATTTAATCCTCCCGCGCCCCACAAATCCTCCTCCAAATGCAAATGCAACTAAAATATGAGACTGAAGAATGCAAACCCATTCTTCTTCGCCAGCTCATTTATTGGGTCATAAATTCAACCCGGACGACGGCTGCTTGTATTGAATGGCGAGAGGAGCCCAGAAACAATCAGCAGCAGCGGCCTGACTGTTGTTCGTAGAGAGCCAGCGTGCAATGGGGAAGGAGAGCGTTTCTTCTACGTGGATCCAGGACCTGAGGTCTCACGTGAGGGTGTCCAGGAGACATAGGACAACGTGGCCAGGAGCTGTCTTCCCGGCCCCTTCTGGCTGCTTAATCCCCGGTCCAGGCTGCAGGGCGTCCAGGTCCTCTCGGGACGTGCTTGGAGGCTTAGGGACGAAAGTCCCGCTTAGCAAGTAGCGGCTGAGTTGCTCTGTCTCGGGCTGCCAAGGGCTGCTGGTTCCACAGGGGGCCTCTTGTCCACGCTGGGTGGGAGGAGAGAGAGGCGAGAGGGATTGAGGGGCTGGTGGCCCCCAACCCTGGTCCCCGCACTGGCTGCTGATCCCGCGCTGTCTGCGATGTCTGCTTTGTCTGTTTGGGGGGGACGAGAAGGTGCTGAGAACTGCAGAAGGAGAGAAGAGCCTTGAGCTTGGCGTCCTCACCTGGTGTGAGCCCCTCCTGCAGCGTGGCCTCACGCAGCACCTCTGCCCTCGGCCCTGCCGGTCACCCGGTTCCCGCAGGCCCTGGTGATGGTGGTGTAACCACCAACAACAAGTAAATACATTTTATTTATTTATTTTTTTAGAGACTGGGTCTCGCTTATGTTGCCCGGTGTAGTCTCGAACTTGCGGACTCAAGTGATCCCTAGCCTCCATCTCCCAGGTACTGGGATTACAGGTGCACGCCACCGTGCCCAGAGAGCCCATTTTACAGACACATGGGGGCACCAGAGTTAAACATCTCCCCTAGGGCTCTGCAGCTAGTGACGTAGTCAGGCAATTCACCAGTGTTAGCAAGGGACCCCAAATTGTCGAGGGGTACAAGCTCTAAGTGGGGGAGTCATCTATGAACACAAGGGTCAAGAAAGCAGACTTGGTGGAAGAGATTTTTGATAGAATTGGGGTGTGCATGTGTGTGTGTGTGAGAGAGAGAGACAGACAGACAGACACGGAAAGAGACAGAACGACAGACAGGCAGAGAGACAGAGAAAGAGACAGACAGAGAGACAGCCAGAGATGGAGAGAGACAGCTAGAGAGACAGAAAGACAGAGAGGCAGAGAGACAGAGAAAGAGACAGACAGACAGAAAGAGAGCCAGAGACAGAGACAGACAGAGAAGCATGTCTGTCTGTATGTAGCAAAAAGAGACAGAGAGGATCAGACAGACAGATAGGCAGAGACAGGCAGAGAGACAGAAAGAGACAGTGAGAGATGGACAGAGAGACAGTCAGACAGACAGACAGAGAGAAGAAAGGATTTCAAATAATAGTTTCTCAGTAAAACTCCCATTTCCCCCACGCCCTGTGGACAATGCCCAGCCACGTGGCCTGAGGCGCCGGCCCAGAGGCCCGGAAGTTTGTCCCATGTCCCAGGCCCTCCCTGCAGAGGTGAATTTCCTCTGTGTCACAAGGTGACACTCATCAAGAATACAAGCCCAAGTTGGTCTTGAGTTGGTCTTCATATGGGGCCACAAAGCAGGGTAAACAAAACCCATGTTGAACCGTGTTGAACCGTGTTGAAGGAAGATGGCGTGACACCCACGTCCACGCTCCCTTAAAGCCCATTTCCATCTATTTGATAGCAAACCACGTCGCGTCCCTGGCGCGGCTTCAGTCCATTCAGTCCGTGTCCCTGGGGCGTCTGAGTCCTGCTGGATCTCTCTGGATCACCCTAAGTCCTCTCACGGTGGTCTGGGGCCAGGTCTCTGGCAAGACACAGACGAGCCTTCCCGGGTCACAAACCCCATGGCAAGGCGACGTCTAACTTATTGTAGCTTAGCCCATCAGGACACCAGCTCCCCCAATTGCAGGCTCCTTCCCATGCAGGGTTTGGTCCTGTGATTTGTGTGCATCACAAGATGCTCTAGATGTCACGGGGGTGAGCAGCTAATACCATGCATCTCTTCTCTCTCGCTCCTCTGCCACCTCCAGAAGGTCACACCTCGGCCTAACTGACAGAAGGTGGGACCCACAGAACAAGACTGAGCTGCCTTCTTGGCCAAGCCAAGACGATGGCAGAAAGAGCCAGTTCACCCTAAAGCAGGAGACAGCCAGCCTGCTCTGCTCTGCTCTGCTCAGTCCTGTGGCTGACCAGACTCGGGATGCACACAGAGGCTAAAGAAGTCCCCAGTCCACCTGCAGAATCAGGAGCTAAAGCAACGCTTCCTGCTTCGATCGCTCGGCTCCGGAATAGTCGGTAACTATTGCGGCAACAGACAACCGAGGTCCTTGCTCCTTGGAGCAGTTTTCTTCTACCCCAGTAAGAGCCCTTTCCTGTGAGTCAGTAACCACCAGGCTTCCTCAGGGGAGATGTTCAGAGTCTTTTAGGCAGATCCGGAGGCTGCCTGCAGCCAACTCCTCGCTCTGTGCTCTCTAAGCAATTCACTTTTTGCAGCCTCGGTTTTCTCATCTGTATAATGGGAAGACTCATGCCAACCTCACCTGTTCTGTGGAGCAGTTGGGTTGATTACATGAGAAAAGGCAGGTAGAGTCCCTTACCCCACTGCCCAGTCACGGTGCCTGATTAGTCAGTATCCACTTTCTTTTTTCTCTTTCTGGTAATTTCACAAACTCTCAGTAGAGTTTCAGGGCCTCCTCCTCTGACCTGTGATCACGCAGGCAACTCTTTAGCCTCCTTCTGATGCAGAGGCTCGCACAGGCAGGATTCCCCTCTGTCAAGGACACAGTTTAGTTCCCACCAGCTTGGGACCCCCTACTACCTTCCTCATTTTCCGGAGGTCACCAGCGATGTCGTGAGCATATTCAGGCATGCTGGGTGTTACTTCCCACTTAGAAAACATAATCAGTGACACATCACGGGGACCAAGTTGGCTCCCCAGGGAGCTTGATGGAGGAAAAGAAGGTTTCCTATGGCATGGAAATACCACCATCTCCCCAGGGGTGCTGACCATTTCTACAAGGCACCCCCTAAATAGACCCATGCATCGGTCAATAGATACATGGCTCCGTGCATATCAGACAGACCAAAAGGACAGTATATGGAAAAGTGAGTGTGAGGAATTCGGAGCCTCAGAAGCTTCCTCATGGCAGGTTGGCTCAGAGATTTTGCAGAATAATGTCATTATTTCTCTCCAGCCAGGAGGAGAGGATGTCGTATTTTTGCAACATTTAATGGGATTAAGAGTCCATGGAAGATTCTTCTGGGAAGTGACAATTTAGACCCCGAGTTGGTGACAAGACTGAAATTGTACGTAGGACAGTCTTTGTCTCTTTGGGGGGAGATCAGTGGGTGTGGGGGTTCCTTGCTCCTTCCCCTCTTTTGTTTGAGTCTGTCTTTACACCCCCCCCTTTTTTTTTTTTGCCACCAACAAGAGTCTGAAGTTTGACTCTGTCCTTGGTTATGGCTGTTTTCTATTCTGAGAGTGATTTGCACTGTCAGATAGCAACGCTTTGCTGCGTCCCCCACCCCTACCCCCTCACAGTACAAACACCAAGACAGAAGTACTTTCTTTGTGCCCGAGTAAAGTGGGAATGCTGGAAGCATTATTGGTTCTTCCTCATCACTCCAATCAGATGAGCTTTAAATGGAGTTCTGTCAGGGTCAGCAACATGATGTGCTTTTTTTTTTTTTTTTTTGAAACAGGCACACAAGATAGCATTACATTTCATCTGGGGACAATTGTCCTCTGAGCAAAATGTGTGATTTTCCTGTAGGTAATCCCTTCCCAGATTGTGGGTTATTCTTGTTGAACATCAGCCACTACAACCCAAAAAGCAACCAACTGTGTTATTGACAATGTTTTAATTACAACACTGGAAAGATACAAGGCTGTAAAGATGAAAAACTTCTCTGGCTGTAGTGGTAGCTGCATATTTAAGGAAAGTCCCAATGGTGATGGGTCCAGGACACACACACACACACACACACACACACACACACACATATTCCCCCTAATGCTACAGTTTCTACTAGCATGTCAGGGATTACTTTAAAAGAAATAATAACATTAATAGAAACAATTGTCCTTGGCAGCACAAGAAATGAAATTAGAAGCTCTTAGACTTGTGAGCTGGCAACAATGTTAGTGTGAAATATAATCGTTGAACTGCTTTGTTCTTTTTTCCAATAAAAGGTGGAAGCTATTGAGTGTTTTTATTAGCCCAGCTAAGCTGGGCTTCTGTACGGCACAGTTTGTGTGTCTGAACCCGGACATGCTTTTGAAGTCCCACGCTTCCTTCTGCTTGCTAATTCTTCCATTTGTTTGATTTTTGGTACAAAGAAAATGAAAGAATATGATGAGATTATGGCATTTTAAGTCAATATTTATTAAAAAATCAATCTAGATGAAAATCTGCCCATCCCTCTAATTAGATGAGGCAACTTGAGGTTGATTTTTAATTGCAAAAGTAATTACACGGAGCAGATAGCCAGTGACATTTGATTATCTAGGTGATTGATTAAAAAGCCCAGCTCACAAGCAGATTGCCAGCCAGGGAATGCAGACAAAAGAGCAAATTAAAAAAGTTGTCCTGTTAGTAATCACAAAATTCAAGGATGAAATTGCAGCGCCAAACACCTCCGTCGCCCCCTCATCTTCATCACTCACTCTGCACGCGTTCGCGCCAACGCCTGATAAAGAAATGGATTAGTGTGAAATTAATTGAAAGGGGGGGGGGATCCCGGAAACCGGATTCACAGCTAAAAATAGGACTTTGAACAAGTTGCAACAAATTTCTCCAGTTTTATCATCAAACTTTTTTAGGGGGGTGGGGGAACGAGTGACGTATTCATAGCAGAGCTGCTCACAATGGTGGATGCTATTCTTTGATCTGCTATGAGAGAGGGCGAGGGGAAACCTCACTTTCTAACCGAAAGGGATATTAAGATGTCTCACTTGTTATTCATTTCATTATAACATGAAAGCCTGGGGAGCAGCCTGTACATTTGGCAAGGGAATCCCAGGATTTGTAAACAGCCCTCGCTGACATATTGGGCCGAATAATGAGGGACTTGGTGGTCATTCAAAGACACCCTGGGGTCCCCTGGAGGAGAGGGTGGGTTCAAGTAAAGGGGTGCGTACCAGAGCACCCCCTGAGAGGAAACTCAGTTTGGCTCTGTGATGATACCAGATTCCTCAAAGGGACCCCAAAAAGGAAACTGAGTCAGGGCCACCCAGGGCAGCTGTGCAAATGCGTTGAGTCTGTGCCACCACGCTGTGACGGCCCCTCCAAGCCGCTGAGGGTAGGTGTAATGAAGCTGTCGGAGATAAAAGTCCAAATCGCCTCTCACATCTCTGCTTCTGCTTTGTCAGCAGCTGCTGGGGTGGATGGTGCGATGTGCTCCTCTCTCCAGGAAGCTGATTCCAGCTATTTCTAGGGCCCAGCATTTGCAGGTGCCACAGGGAGACAGACGCTTGGCTCCCCAGCCTCTGACACAGCTAGCACAATGCCGTGTTTGTGTACGTCCTTTGCTCTTTCCAGCACATTCTATTGCTGAGAGGCTTGATGTTAGGGTAGGATTAAAGGGGGGGCTCAGAGCTAAGGGACATGGGGTGATGAACATATTCTAACATATGAGTTGCAGGATTCCATGACGATGACTAAGATTCTGCACTTTGAGCGGGTGAGTTGTACGACACGTGACTGACAGCTCTATACAGCTGTTACCAGAGCTAGAAAGAAAAGCAAAGCCTTTCAGAGAAAGTATTGGTCACTGACACACACACACACACACACACACACACACACTTCAGACTCTTATTTTTAAAAATGGCTTACCATCATCCCCTGTGATTGGAGTGACATCTTGACACAGTCTTTTTCTGAGTAACCACATGTCCTGGGGAAATGTGCAATGCACACTAGAAGACCTAGGTGAGAATACTGCAGCAACGTGGGGCTTAAGGTATCCGCAGACTGGGAACACGTCAAATGAACATCTCCTGAGAAGTGCAACGATGGTTGAAGTGGTGTTTACAAACAGGAAGAGCCAAGAGGTAGTTTTCTCAATGGTTCCATTCATACAAAGCTGGAAGTCAAGGTCTCAAAGAACCTACAGGTTTACAGAAGAAGGTACAGGTATACAACAGGTATACAACTCCTTTAGTATACAACCTGGAGGAGCTGTGATGCTGTGTGCAGTGGGGGAGGGGCATTAGTTCCCCATATCTCTGAATACTGGTTCTATTCCATGCACACATTTGTAAACAGATCTAGGAGTTTAAACCTCGATCCTCAGGTTGCTCAAAAAGTCCCTACCAGTGAGAAAGCAGGCTGCTTGTAGGGTACCTCCACTTCATCTGGAGTGTTTTTGTTTATTTGAAAACAAAATAACATGCCTTGATCTCATTGGTTAGTTATATTTGGGTTCTTTCATAGCAGACATAACAAAAAGTTGACAAACAAATTCTAGTTCATGGAAATATGAATATTGTTTATCTTGATGTAATTTTCACTTTGGAGAATTCTGAAGAGAAAAAGAAAACACCTACTGCACCTGAAATTTACTCTCCAGAGCCGGGCATGGTGGCTCATGCCTGTAAGCTTCAGCCCATGAAGCAGCCGGGGCTAGGGATCACGGTTCGAGTCCCACCTGGGGCCCATAGCGAGACCTAGTTCCAAAAAAATAGTTGGGTGTGGTGGTGCGTGCCTGTAATCCCAGCTACCTGGGAAGCTGAGGCTGGGGATGGCTTGAGTCCGTGGTACCCCGGGCAACATGAGCCTGTGGTTCCACGGGCAAAAATAGTAAGACCTAGTCTCAAAAAAAAAAAAAAAAAAGAAAAAGAAAATGAAACATATTCTCCAACGGGCTTTCGTGGGAGCTAAAGGAGGAAGAAGCTGATGAGTGTGAGCATGACTGGTGTCCGGTAGAGGTGACATGTGAGTGGACTCTTGGCAGGGAAGTTCTCCAGGAAGACAAGGTGAGTGAGACACTCAAGGAGAAAAGGACATGGCCCTTTGAGTAGATGGCACACACTTGTTATGAGTGCAAAAGCCTTCCTGGCCTCAGTTTCCCCATTTGAGAGATGAGCCATTTTCCCTTCTTTGCACAGCAGAACCCCCCCCCCCCAAATTGCAGAGACTCAGCAGCAAAGGCAGCAAAGCTCCCGGGCATTTGAGACCCAAGTTCAAGTTCAAGTGCAAGTGCAAGTCTGTGCTTATTAGCTCTGAGACCTGGGACAAGATGGTGGATGCCCTGTGCTCCTCCTGCCTTGTCTGTAAAACCAGTGAGGCTCTTATCTCGGTATTTACTTTGTAGGGCGTTTCTGAGGAGTGAAACACTTCCAATCTATGGATCAATGCCGAATAACGATTACAAACTCCCCCTCCTCCCTCTCCTCCTCCTCCTCATCACAACCATCATGTGAGGAGTCATGCTTTTCCAGGTTTCCATGACATACACACGTCGCTCTTTGGAAAGTTCTAGCAATTTGTCTCCTCTGCCCACAGCTTCGCCGCGTCCAGGGTTCAGCCCTGTCCCCCCAAGGCCTCCTGACCGCTACTTCCAGACTCCCCAGCGCCATCCTTCCAAGCCACCCCCTCCTCCTTTAATAGCTATTTTTTGCTGGGATTTCATTAATTCTACCTCAGCTGAGTTTCCCCTTATCGTGACTGTCAGCCGAATTCTCCGAAGACCGAAGTAAAGCTCCCCCAAATCCATGCTCATTAAACAGCCTCCCCAGGGGGGGCGGGGACGAGTCAGGAGCTAACAGCAAAGATAACATGGTTGCCTTTGCCTTTGCTCAGGGCTTCTGAGCTGAGCATCTCCGCAGTGGGCGCTGGGAGGCACGCGGGGGTGCCCTGTGACGGCAGGTGGAAGCAGGTTCGGCAAAGCTGAAGCCTTCCTGGAACAGAGGAGGCCTGGTCACCCAGACCAAAGGATCAGCTGGTCCCGTCGGAGGAGACAGGCCAGACCCGGCGCTTCGTGACACAGCTGAGGAAACCGAGGCCCAGGAAGGCCCAAACTCCTGTCCAGCTCAGCTCTGCATGGCTCCCTGGAGACACGTTGGCGACATGACCACAGTTCCGGTTCAGAAGAGTCCGTCTGGACCTTTATTCCTCGACTGAGCTACCAAAGCCAGGCCTATGGGCAGGGGCGTGACCAGATTTATTTTCTCCTCAGGGTGGACACAGGGGTGGCCCCAGCCTCACACGCTCTCCCCTGGATGGGCCTGTGTCTGGTCTCCTCTCACGAGGACACCAGTCATGCTGGACTCAGGTCCATCCCCCCCCACCCCGGTGTGACCTCGTGTGGCCTTCGTCACCCTCCAGCGACCCCACGTCCAAATCTCCAAACACGGCCACGCTCTGAGACCCTCGAAGGCGGGATGTCTCCACACGGACAGCGCTGAATGAGCTGCGGGCTTTGTGGGCAGGTGACAGAAGTGACGTGTCAGCTCCAAATCCGGGCCGTGCAAGACTCCACATGCCCCTGAGCTCAGAACCCGGCCAGCAAGCCTGAGCCGGCCCCCTGACCCTGCCGGGGCCACCCTCCCACCTGAGCCACCACCCACACCGGCCCCCCAAAACCTGAGCCAGCACAGCCTGGAGCTGCCAAACGGACCCACAGGTGTCTCGCCCGCTGCCTGGACACAGCGTCACCACCTGCAGGGCCGCCCTTCCAGCGGGGGCATCCAGGCACCCCCAGGGTTCGTGGCCTCTAAGCCACTGGGCTTGTCAGGGAGCCATGGCAGCTGAGAGGGGTGCTTGGTGCCCCCCATGCGGCTGCTCTGTCCTTGGCCCTCTCTGCTCTTGATAGCCAGCTTCTTTCTTGAGCCGTGGCTCTCGCAGCTGCTATTCCAAGCCCTTCCTCCCCAGGCGCTCCCCTAACTCCTTCATTCGGAGTTTGCAGATATGGAACCCAAGGCTCTTCCCTGAGGAACTTGCAAGATCACTGTGTGTTTGCAGCTGGGGTCAAGGTCAAACCTCGAGCAGCCGGTTTTAGAACCCACATCCTCTAGAAACAGCTCTGTGCTCCCTTTGTAATGCTCTGGGGCTCTCGACTCCGGCATCTTCACTTGGCAGGAGAGCAGTTTCCAGGCTCTGGGTCCCGGGTCTCGGGCATAGGTGTGTGTGTGTGTGGGGGGGGTTATCTTCCTCTTAATGGCTCTTGGGGTGTGAGCCGAGGCCATGCCAGCTCCTGCCTTGTGTTCTGATGGACAGGAATGCTTCAGGCTGTTCCCCCACGGATAGCAATAGTAACCAAGCTGCTGACAACTCTGTGCAGAAGAGGCTGCTCTTGGAGAGGTTCCTGGTCTCAGCGTCTTGTGCTGTGGCCCCTAGCTCTTCCTGGGTTCCTGCTCTCCCCAAGATCTGCCTCTTCCTTTCCCATCGGTGCTGTCACCCCTGTAGGCTTTCCATACACATGGTGCTCGGTCAGCCAAAGGATGAGCACCATCGCAAACAGCATTAGCAGCTGCACTGCACTCAGTGTACAAGTATTTACTGAGCATCTAGTATATGCCTGGGGATGGGGGATGAAGCACATAGCTCCCAGGCTTCTGGGGCCCACAGTTTTGTTCCTTCAGCTCCTTCCCTGCAAAAGCTTTGGCGGGCAACACAAATACAGCTCGTCCTTCAAGGCAACCAGGTGACCAGGCCTTGATGTACTATACTAGTCTACCAGGACTTCTGGTATAAACACCTCTGAAGCATCACATTCAAACCCCACAGGCACTTGAATTTTGGACTCTCTTCCAGCACAGGTGGCTTGCCCGGTTATAAAGACACGCGTAGTGGTGCGTTGTGAGACACGTCCACTCGGTTCTGGAGGTCTCGCTTTGCCTCTCTCCAAGGGCGCTAACTCCCAAGATTCTGCAGGAGCCGCCGCCACGGTGGAGGCCAAGTTCCAGGCATTTTTCTAACTCCTTAGCTCGTGTTGTCTTGAGCAGCTTCACCAGGTAGATACCACAATGGGCATGCTGGCTGGTTGTTCTGCTTAGTCACCTAGCCAGCTTGAAGACCCTCCCTCCCATCCCGCCCTTCTTCCCCTACCCTGCTCTGCAATGCCGAGAACTGAGCTGTGGAAGCCACTTCTTGGGTTTCCCTGCCTCCTGCAAGGTGCTGACCCTATAGACAGCCTGGCTTCCTGGACTCCAATGTCCCAACCCCACCCTTGTCCCTGAGCCCTATGGAGAGGACAAGTTCCCATTGTCATTGGCGTGTTTCTCAACGTCCACGTTTGGTGTCTTTGTTCTCTGTGCTTATGTATTTCTACATGTAAGTGTCTGTGTGCTGTGTGTGAACACAAACATACACAGCGTGCACATGTGTGTGTACATACACACGTACAACTGTACATAGCCTACTTGCCTCTAACCCTTTATGCACGCCTGTCTACTTCCTTATGAACTTGATTGTGAAGAGAAATCCACAGTTGTTCAAGGTCATCCCCTATAGGAAACTTTCAACTGCAGGCCAGGGTGAGGGGTTCCCCAGCACCCCCAAACCTGCTCTAAACAGGTTCTGTTCTCTACCGCATCAAGATAAAACACACTCTAGTGTGTAAGTCCTTCCACGGGAAGAACTTTCATATAATTAGAGAAGAAGAAGATGGTACAGGTTCCAGATCGAGCACCCCACCCCAGGTTCCTCAGCTCTCCTGGGGACATAACCAGTCAGGCAGAGTTGGCCTATAGCAGCAACACTGAGACCCCAAACTTGTCACACATCTAAGGTACCTTCTAGAGGGACTGACAGGAAAGGGGCAGGAGGGGTTCAGAATATCTGGGATAAAAGGAGCCAAATCACATCAAGATAAAGGCTCCCATCAGCCTCCACGGCTCTCTCACCCATGTCTCTTCCAAGGGTCACCTTCTAGGTCCTAAAATTCCAGGTGGGTGGCCCAGCTCTCCTTTCTTTGGGGGGGGGGCAGAGGCAAGGAACCCAGCACCTCCCCTTTCTCTGGGCACCCCCACTTTACAATCTCATTTTAATCTGGCTCAGTTATTGTTCAGTTCTCAACAGTCTGATTATGAGAACTTGAGGTTCACCTGCCTGAGGGTCTTTGCACTTGAAGATTCAGGCTTTTGTCTTTTGTTTTCACTCTTCCTCTGTGTTTGGTTCCACCAATGAGCCCTGCCCGAGGTTTCAGTTCTTAGACTTTCAATTCTAAAATTCTCATGCTGTTTTTTCCTTCCTGGGGGCAGGGGGAGGGGAGGGACTGTGCACTTTGAGTTTTCCATTGATTTCAAGAGTGTGCTTCACAATTGCTTCCTGCAAAGTGTCATGGCTCCTTTGTCAGATCGGTCCATGATTGTTGTTATTGTAGAACTGACAGCTGCTGGTCTTTTCCTACACAACTGGAGATTCCTGTTTCTTCTTACCACAAAGGATTTTGGATGCAACCATGGACGTTTGGAAAACCATGAAACACTCCGTCTTAAACAAGTCCTAGGTCCCCATAAGACAAGTCCTGTAGGACTTTTGGTTTAATAAGTAATTGGCTTCTGTTAGGACTTAACCTGTCTACCTGGGGGAAGCCTGAATGCCCATTCAATTATTAAAGCCTTCGAGTGCTATTTGAATCTGGCCTCCATGTACCACCCAATGACCAGATTTGGTATGTAGGCCTTGAGAAGCTTGTCAGCTCAATTCTCGTAGTCATCTGTCTGCTAATTTGGATCAGATTCATGTGTCTGCGGCGCAGAGGTAAGCTTGGGGACCCATCAACACCTTCCTGGGTACTGCTTTCCAGAAATCTCTCTTCATGTTTTGATTCTCCCCAATACAGTTAGGAATCCCATCTCAGTCCCTCATGTAGGAAGCTGGGGCTTTAGTTACACAGGCCCATGTGGTGGAAGGACCAGCAAGAAAAATTATCAACTCACTCCAGTTCAGGTATCTCAAGCTGTAATCTTCTCCCCAGATCCACCCACTGCAATTTATTTTCAGAACTCTTGAATACCTGCCCAGGTACTGTGTCCACACTGTGCACCTGAGAATGCGAGATGGAGAAGTGCACCATCTCCTTCTCCTACTCCATCTCCATCTCACCTAGAGGCAGAGCCAAGCTGTGTCTTGGCTCAACCCGGAAGTCAGGTGACGTCACGTCCACCCTTGCCCATGGGTAAGGTAGCCTCAGAGGCCCATTCTGGCTCAAAGTGGGGGAGAGGAGCAAGGAGTTACAAGGCTCTGGGTTTGTGTGAGGGTCCAGAAGAACCGTGGCAATGCACTTCAGGAAATAGAGTCAGGTATTCACTTTGGCAACACATATACTAAAATTGGAATGATACAGTGACAATTAGCAAGTCCTCTAAACAAGGATGACCTGCAAATTCATGATGAATTTCATGTTTTTAGGACCTTCTGTACTCAAATGTTTATTGCAGCCCTATTTACAATAGCCAGGATGTGGAAACAACCCAAATGTCCCCCAAAAATAGGATGGAAAGTTGTGGTCTATTCTATGTACACAATGGAATATTATTCATGAATCAGAAAAAATAAACATGTCATTTGCAGGAACATGGATGGAGCTGGAGGGAATCATGTTAGCGGGAATAAGCCAGAAAGAAAAAGAAAAATGCAGGCTGGTCTCACTTGTAGGAGGGATAGAGGGAAAACAAACACATGGGCAAGAATGATTTAAAACTTTCAACACAATTGAAGCATAGAGCAAGAGGAGAGAGGGGGGAAAATCGGGGGAAGGATTAAGAGATTAAGATGCTTCACAGATGACAAGGTGGTGGGAGAACCTCGGGATAGACCGTGATGTAAAAAATATATATATACAATATGTACAATTAATATAATATATGTACAATCAATTTTTAAATGGATTTATTAAAAAATAAAAGTCTATCCATTATAAAGCATATTGCTGATTAAAAATAAAGACTGCCAATAAAAAAAAAATAGAGTCTGCTGCAAATAGTAAAAAGGAAGCATGAGAGGAGATCATGTGGGAAAGAAGGGTGAGAAGCTTGGGGTGAAGTTGCTATAGACAAAACATGTATCTCAAAGTCCTGGGGACCTGCTACTTTGCTGCCCCAGAGTCCCTAGAAGCTCCCAAGACAAATAGGGAGGGAGCAGCAGGATTCTTTAGAACAATGCTTCTATTTGTGGCTAGATATGCCCCTGGTAAGCATAGGTGCAGAGGCTGAGTGATTTTCCTCACCAAGGAACAGAGACCCAGCAGAATCCTGTGCAGGTACCTGCCTGCTGGTCTTAGAATGACTCTAAGAGGTGACATCTAGAAGTTTCCTGCATGGCTGCAGATACCCCTCCCAGTGGGTCTATGTCGTGGCTGGAGAGATTGGGCTCCTCAATTTCTTGCTGTTCATCCAGCAAAAATAATCTGACCCAAAGATGATCCCCTCTTGATGATCTTGAAATCCGAGAGCAGCTTCTTTTAGGAGCCCTCCGATGTGACCGCTATGACCAGATGGTCCCGCCCCTGAAAGAGAAACCTGCAAATCCCTGCAGTCACGTAGAACAGTAAGACCAAGAAGCTCCAACATGGCGTCCTGAGTTCGAATCTCAGCTTAGCACCTCCAGTCATAAGCACTGAGACCTGAACAACTTACGCCATCTTCTGTACCCCCAGTACTGTCTCAGGTAATGACTGTGTAGCTACTTGAGAGGCAAAATAGCTACAAGGTTGACTTATTAAGCACACATCCATCCATCTAGAAAAAATGAAATCTACAAATTAAAAATCATTTAGAAAAAGAGGAGATGAGCCAATCAGGTGACATGCTTAAAATGGTCTTTGGACAAACCCTGTCTACATCAAGTCTGAGCAAGTATTATTGTGAGCTGATAAACTGTGAGGCTGGAATGTGTGTCTCAGGGTTAGATTGCATGGGGCAAGGGGCTGTAGGGAGTTGCACGTTCAACATGGCGGATGGTTCTGGAAGGCCAACATGGCACATGGTTCGAGAGGGCCAACATGGCACATGGTTCGAGAGGGCCAACATGGCGGATGGTTCTGGAGGGCCAACATGGTGGATGGTTCTAGAGGGTCAACATGGCGGATGGCTCCAGAGGGCCAAGATGGCAGATCATTCGAGAGGGTCAACATGGAGGATGGCTCTAGAGGGCCAAGATGGCAGATCATTCTAGAGGATCAACATGGCGGACGGCTCTAGAGGGCCAAGATGGCAGATCATTCGAGAGGACCAACATGGCGGATGGTTCTAGAGAGCCAACAATGGCAGATGGTTCTAGAGAAACAACATGGCGGCTCATTCTAGAGAGTTAAGGTGTGGCTGGAGAATGATGAGTTGCAGGGCCCTTAACAAACAGAGACTTCTGTTCTGTGAGATGTGACGTCCGGCTGCCAGGATGAAGGGAACAGGTTCCCTGCTGGTCACCAAGAGAGTGCACAGGCGCCCTGTAGCCAGGGCCCTGGCAGCGTCCTCCCTCCGGCTGCTTCAAGCACAGCCGTTTTCCACATTCCCCTTCATTAAACAAGAAACTCAGATGTTGGTAATTAGACTGCCGTCCCCAGCTGCCAAGTCACATTCGGTTCCAAAAAGCCCTGTATACTGCTACTTGTGTGTTTGTTAACAATGTCCCCACAACAGGTCTGCAATTAGAGCCCATCTGTCGGGCTGCTCCGAGAGCTGCCAGTCGGGCTGGTGAACTTGGAGTCCTCATTGTTGTGAGCTGCTGACCAGAAAATCCTGCGTTGAAGCTGTTGGCCTCGAGCGATGTCTGCACTGGAGAGCCCCTGGAGACCGTCAGAATGGGGCCCCGTGATCACTGGTAACGGGAGGTGGGCATGATCAGGACCCACTCGTTTCCCCAGCAGACCGCCCATCAGTCCGGCCTCACCCCATGGGGACACACCCTGTCTGCTACTACAGTACCTCACTCCTTTTCCAGCCAGCGCCGTTTGATGGGGATGAGGCATCCTTGGTCCCCTCAGGAGGCTGGCTGTCCCCATGTCCCAGGAGGAGACCCATCAGCTTCCTTTCTCCACAAAGCCAGCCTTGCAGAAGTTTCCCTGATGAATAGGCTTTCCCTCTGGGAACCAACTGGGAGGGATATGGCAAAGGTTAGGTTGGGAGGCTTGGAGGAGGGGGCCAGAGGCAGTAGCATCAGACCAGGAGGCATTTCTAAATATCTATTTTCCAAGAAGGAAGCTATGCTTGTGTGCAGCAAAAAAATCACCGGTGTGAGGGCCCTGGTTGGCAAAGCCACTTTGGAAGGCTTTGGTTAAGATGAGGGTTTTCAACCCCTACTACACCTGAGTGTCTCTTGAGGAGTTTAAAAATGACCAATGTAATTACCAAAGCAATTCAATTTACACCAGCATCTGAAATAATTAAATACCTAGGATTAGATCAGAGCAAGGAGCTACAGGACTTGTGTGCTAAAAGCTATAAAAATTGCTGAAAGAAATTAAGGAAGTTCTAAGCAAATGGAAAACTAGTGCTTGCCCATAGATAGGAAGATAAAGATTGTTTTATTATCAATACTATCAAAATCTACAAATTCAGGACAACACTTATCAATACTCTAACAATCTTTTGGGCAGACATGGAAATGTTGATCTTTGAATTCATATGGAATTTCAAAGAACCCAAGTAGCCTAAAAAATCTTGAAAAAAAGAAATAACTTTGAAATCTCATATTATTCAACTTTGAAGCTTACTACAAAGATACAACAAAAGCAAAGTATGGTTCTAGTAAAAAAAAAAAAAGACATATATACCAAAGTAATGTAATCGAGTCCAGGAATATATCCTCACATACATGGTGACATGAACTGAATGTCTCAGACTCATAGTTGAAATCCTAATCCCAGTATGATAATATTTGGGGGGGAGGGGTGGAGGGAAGAAGCTGTGGGAGATTTTTAGATTATGGAAGTGGAATCTTCATGAAGGGGATTAGTGATCTCATAAAAAGAAGTTGCAGGACCTAGAAAATCTCTATCTCCCCCCCCCCACCATGTGAAAACACAGCAAGGAGACATCCAATAACCTGGTCCTCACCAATAACCTGGTCATATCCATGGTCTCAACCTTCTAGCCTCCAGAACTGTGAGAAGTAACTGCTTATCATTTATGCTATGCAGCCTATATTATTTTTCTTATTTCAGTCCTAAGTGACTAAGACATAGACTTTTTGAGCACTGTGTCAAGATCATTCAATGAAGAAAGGATAGCTTTCCAGCAAATTGTGCTGGGAAAATTGGTTTTCCATAATACAAAGCAATATATTGGCTTAGCAATGAAACTGAACCATTATCCTAAACCATATACAAAAATAAACTTAAAATGGATCAAAGATATCAGCTTAATTGCTAACACTAAAAATCTCTTAGGGGAAAATCATCATGGCATTGAACTTGGCATTGTAGATGTAAAAACAAACGCACAGACAGCAAAATAAAACATAATGAAATTGGACTTGACCCAATTAAGGATTTTGGTGTATCAAAGGATACTTTTTAAAAAGGGAAAAAGATAATTTACTTCATGAAGGAAATTTTACAAGTTATGTATCAATGGGAGATTAAATTCAGGCTATATAAAGATTTAGACTCAATAAGAAAATAACAAACAATGCTATTTTACAAAATAAGTGACAGGTTTAACTAGAAGTTATACCAGTAAGAACCAGTACGAACATGAAATATCAGCTGTCATCAGAAAATGAAACTTAAAACCATGGTGAGATACCATGTCACACCTTGCTGAAATGACTATGATTTAAAAAAATAAATCAAAATATATGTTAGGGAGATAGAGCGTTTGTATATTTCTGGGAGGAATAGCACACAGTGTAATGTCTGGGCAACACAGTGTGATAGCTTCCCAAGAGGTAAAAGACAGAACTCTCATATGAGCCAACAATCCTGCTCTCAGAACAGAAAGCAATGACAGGAGACATGCCAACACCTATGTTCCAGTGACTCAGTTTCCTCATCTTTAAAATGGTGGGGAGCATTAAACACTTCTCAAAGGGTTCCTGAGAATCCAGTTACTCTGTATTCCCAGTGCCTAGAATAGCCCCTGGTCCATCACACATACTTAGTAATGTGAACTGAGAGCAAGAGAGGGAACAGGGCCTCATTGTGAAGAATCTGAGGAGCAGGAAGCTTAGAGATGTCTCCTAAGGACTGAAAGTGTTGGGAAAGATTGCTAGATATTTTGGTTGAGCTCAGATGAAACAGTTGCTTTGGGGGAAAGGCCAAGTGGATGGATGGATGGATGGATGGATGGATGGATGGATGGATGGATGGATGGATGGGTAGATGATGGGTGGATGGATGGATAGATGAATAGATGATGGATGGATGAATAGATGATGGGTGGATGGATAAATAGATGATTAGGTAATGGGTGGATGAATGAATGGATAGATGAGTAGACAATGGGTGAATGGATGAATAGATGATGGGTGGATGGATGAATAGATGATGGATGGATGGATGGATGGATGGATGGATGGATGGATGGATGATAGAATATACAAGAATATTATCTATACTTGTATTTATTTTTATAATCTTAACAACAAAATATACAGGAAAAAGATATCCTAACAAGATTAGATTTCTATTGCTGTCTCACACCCAGTCCTGGATGTATGTACATTGTGAGGGCAGAGGCTCCCTCACCATCTGAGCAGCTGCCACATCTCTGGGGCAGCCATGGTAAGACAGGCTGCACCCCAGGAGCCCCAGACTGAATTGCTGGTGCCCTGGGCACCGTGGACTCAGCAGGGATAGCTGTTGCTAAGGGTGACCAGCATGATCAGGGTACCTGGGTGATTGGGTCCAGAAATAAAGTCAGTATTGGCAAGGAAGGGAAAAGAAGAGGAAGGGGATCCCTGCAATTCCCTGGGTTATTTATCTCAAAGAGAGTTGTGATCCCAAAGAGATGCTGGTTTGATCTAGAATCGTCCTTACCATCTGGGACTTTATCCATCAGGTCAGAGCTGAGATGGGAGGCATTGTCAAAGAGGCAGCTCAAGTGGTCTGGACTTGGGGGACACAGGAAAACCCCCCTGTCAGGGAGAACCCTGGCAGGAAGAGGCGCATAGAAGCTGAACTGGTCCGGTTTCAGATTTCCCTGAAACATGGAGAACTGAGGTCTCCTTGGTTTAAAACACAAGATTTCCTTTTGATGCCAAGTCTTCTAGTCCCTTCTAGAGGGTTCGGCCTGCCATCCCAGCAGATCCAAACAGGAGGAACAACATAGAGTTGTGTTTAAGAGCAGGAACTACTGTCAGAAAAACCTAGGTTCAAGCTCCAGCTCTGCTGTGTGTCTTCAGGCAAGTCCCTTAGCCTCTCTGAGCCCTATCAGCCTCCCTGTCTATAAAAGAGACCTGAGAACAGCCTCTGAGGATAAATGAGACACAGGCAGAGCCTCGTACCCATAGGACACTCTCAGGGCACTGAAGGTGCTAGAGGTTTGATCCGAATGCTACCAACGCTGCTGTGGTTTTTCATGGCAGCCTTTTCTCCTCCTACCACCCTGCTGTTGTGCAACTGACCTGGTCACCAGCTGTCAACCTGCCTGGCCTTCAGCACTAGCCTGGCCAAGTGTGTCAGCTGCAGGAAAACACTCATGCTTTGGGGGCTGGGGAGGCTCCCTTCAGGTTGATCCAACTGGGAGGAACTGGGATGAGGGATGGAGGCAAGAACAGCATGTGCAAAGGCTCAGAGACAGGATGGAGAAGTCAGTGTGTGGGGGGGAGGGGCTGGGTAATCTGCCTGCATTAGCCTATCCAGGCCTTCACAATCATCACCCAGGGTCAGAGCGGCGTCCTCCCCGTTTCACAGATCCTGCCAAGGAGAGATTTTCCATCATCTGTCCCACACCACATAGCCACCCGAGACAGCAATGGAGATGGACACCTGGTTGGATGGCCACAAGGCATCCGGGGCCTTCTGCGCCGCTGTCTGAGGTCCAGGCCACTTCTGAAAGGCCGTGAGCTCTCCTAAGAGCACAGGGACTAGGCAGGAGAACCCCCCCCCCATGTGCCCAGGGACCACCTCCCTCAGCTGCTACCCCAGGAGGATTCGAGGGGCCCGGGAGTGAAACCCAGAAGGCCCCCCTCTGAACCCCCTGAGGTCACAGGCTGGGGTGGGGCCATCAGGAGGAAGACCAGCTGGAGAGACAGTGCTGACCCACATTTGCAGGTAGTGTGAGAGAACTGGCTCTGGCTGCCTCAGCCCCCAGGAGCTGGGTATGCCCTGGGGGAAGCCACTTCTTCGAGGGCCTTGGCCATCCCCCAGGGACCTAACTGCCACTTCCCGTGGCCTTTCTTGTCAGGGTGAGGGGCGCAGAGTCTCTGCCCCTACAACTGGGGGTGGCAGGAGCCGGAGGTCCCTAGGGCCCAATATTCAAAGTGATTCCCCAAGTCTGAGCAAACGGCACGGCCTTCCCCAGGGGCAGCAAGCCTAGGAAAGCCCCACAGCCTCCCTTCCTGCCCTGGCACCAAGATTTGACCTCAGAGCTGCGTCAAGGTGCCATCCCCTGCACCTGCTGGCAGCACGAGGCTTGACCGCTTTCAGCCAAATCTTCACCTTCTTAGCCAGCTGCGTGGGGTCAAAGGTCAGCTCTGCCATCCAGGGGAGCTGGGGCAGCTACAGCCTGGGCCTCCAGCTCCACACCCACCAGGCTTGGCCTCTGCTTAGCAGCAAATGGGCAACGCGGCATTTCCACACTTCCCAAATTTAAGAGCTGGAATCTTCTTTGGGGGAGAGAGGTGAGAACCCAACTGCTTCCCCCATGCTGACGTCTGCTATTTGCATCCGGTCTCACCCCATTCTGCAGCCACTAAGAGCTCAGCTGCAAGCCAAGATGCGTTTATTTGATTAACTCCACTCCCGCTGCCTGGCCAGCGTGCCCACCAGCATCCAGAGAAGCCCACCAGCCTGGCACAGGGTCAAACTGAAGATGAATTTCGGGCGTGGCTTGTGTTTGAAATGTGAGATAAAGGGCCCTGTGCCTACCCCACCTATTGGGGAGGGGATAGATCACAGCAATGTCCCTGGTGCTGGGTGATGGGTGGGGGCAGGAAAGCACTTGAGTACACAGGTAGGCATCTCAGCACCCAGGGGTGACAGCCGTTGAATGTCAACCGCTTTCATGGAGGACGATTATTTATTTGTTTTTATTTATTATTATTATTTTTTTTTAGAGACTAGATCTCGCTGTGTTGCCTGGGGTAGTCCAGAACCCACGGATTCCAGTGATCCCTGGCCTCCGCCTCCCAGGTAACTGGGATTACAGGCGTGTCCAGCTTGAGGATGACTATCTTTTTGTTTCTTTTGGGAGCATGGCAGCAGACCATCAATGCTGGACGTTGGAAGCTGCAACTGCCAGAGGTATCCTCTTCCCAAGAGTCTGTGCAGCTGTGATTAGTGTATTGAGCTGCTGGGGATTTTTAAAGAACTCGGATCTCTGGGGAACAGGGATATAATGGGTGGGTGGGGTATTGAAGTCTAATGACCAGGTGACAGCAGAATGCCCTAAAGTTTGCTGAAGTCCCATAACCTAAGAAATACAGCCTAGGGGGCTAGGCTAGAAAAACAACTGATGACTGGCTCAGTTTACCGATCTGCAGCCCAGTTTCTTCTTGAGTCCTCCTTATTTTGTCTTCCATCACATGAGGCCATATACTACCACTAATGATAGCCCATCCATAAAGTGTGTACAAACCCTTCACTCCCTGTTAGAGACTCAGTCTTGGGGGATGAATCTGCTGAGTCAGCACCGGTACTAAGCATCCCGCTTCTTGCCATTCCCTGCGTGCCTGCTTTCAACAGGACTAGGCTTGAAGACAGGTTTTAAAGGTTTATTGTTATTATCTGAAGTATTGTGTTATGTTCAATGTAAATATGCTTTGAAAACATGTTTCTTTTTTTTCTTTTCTTTTTTTTTTTTTTTGACACTAGGTCTCCCTATGTTGCCCAGGCTAATCCTGATTCTGCCGACTCAAGTGATCCCCAGGGTCAGCCTCCCAGGTAGCTTGGATTACAGGAGCCTGCCATCATGTCCGGATGCTTTTTCGAGAACCAGATATCACTATGTTGCCTGGGGTAGTCTCGATCCCTGGCCTCTTGCCTTCCTTCTAATGTTTGGCTGAGTTTGAGAACTTCTGTTGTTCTCTGTAAGGAAACTCCAAGATAGCCCAAGCTCACCCACCCTCCCGTGGAGCAGGCTGCTCTCTGACATTTAAGCAGAAACTTCAAGTCAACAAGATGCAGCCTGAATTTCTCGGGGGGCGGGAGGGGCGGGGAGGCTGGGGGGGGTACAGGTGGGTGTGTCCTGGGCAGATAATTTCGAGTGTTCCCAGTGTTGCTGTCACAAATGTGCTCACTCAGGGCCTGAATTTGGTATGTTCAATGAAAATATTCTTTGAAAACATGTTTCTTTCTTTTGTTTTTTGAGACTAGGTCTCCCTATGTTGCCCGTGGTAATCCCGATCCTGTGGAATCAAGGGATCCCCAGCCTTGGGGACAAACAACACTTGTTCTCACTATCACAGGAAATGATTTCCCAGGTCTTAAAATGATTTTTTTCACTTACATGTACAATAAAAAGCAATATATATATATATATCTTTATTCGCAGTAATTTCACTTTCACTACAAGTCATCAGGACAAGTAAGAATGAATGATAACACACACACACAAAGTACTCTTACTGTCCTTATAGCTATTTTCCATAGGTACTTTTTAAGTTTTCAAATAAAGGAAAACAACTTCTCCTTATAATAATTTATATGCAAAATAGAAATTCTTTCTAACTTTAAAGACGGAATAATTTTGTAACAATAAGAAATGTACTATCAATTTGACTCTTTAACACAGTATTTTTCTACTCTCCCTTTCTAGTTAAACATATACTATTTTCACAGTGATAAATAAAATATATTCAATATCCTCAACCTATGGACAAATAATGCCTATCTCTTCACTGGGCTTTCCTCATATTACATCATATATAAATTTTCAGAAAAATTTAACTGATTATCTGATTGTTCAATTAACCAAATCATCTTTCCTACTTATCACCAGCATCTATTTTCTAAAACTGTTTTTTTTCAGACCCAAGGAGCAAGAGTTTTTCACTAAACTTCATAAAACCTTTTTTTTGACTTTTAATGATCTTTATTAAAATGTGGCATTCCAAAAATAACTTTATAGCTGTATCCCCATACAACTTAACAAAAACAAAGCAAGAAGCCCAGACAAAAAGTGGGGAGAAGAGCTTAAAAGACACTTCTCCAAAGGATAAATAGAAAAGGCCAACAGGCATATAAAAAAATGGTCAATATCATTTATCATCAGGGAAATGCTAATCAAAAACAGAATGAGTGACCACCCCACACCGGTAAGAATAGCCCATATCAAAAAAATGGGCAATAACAAGTGATGGCACAGATATGGAGAGAAAGCAACACTCTTTACACGGCTGGTGGGAATGCAAATGGGTCCAACCACTGTGAAAAACTGTGTGGAGAACCCTCAGACTAGTGAAAATGGAACTACCTTTCAATCCAGCAATTCTATTGCTGGGAATCTATCCAAAGAACACTAAAACACTAATTTAAAAGGTGTTTATACCCCTATGTTTATAGCAGCACTATTTACAATAGCCAGGATTTGGAAACGACCCAAATGTCCCAAAATAGATGAATGGGTGAAAAAGTTGTGGTATATTTATACGATGGAATATTATTCAACCATCAAAAAGACAAATATGATGCATTTGTGATAACATGGAAGAACAAGAAGGAATTATGCTCGTGGAAATAAGCCAAAAAGAAAAAGACAAAAACTGGATGGTCTCACTTATAGATGGGATATAGGGAAAAGAAACAAAAGGTCAAGAGAAATTCAAAACTAACAAGATGACAATAGAACTGAAACATACGGCTAGGGAAGGAGAGGGAGGGGGAAATCAGAGAAAGGATGTGCACAAAAGATCGAAATATTGGTCCACAGGTGACATGATGGTGGGAGAATTCTGGGAAGTATAACAATGTAGTATATATATGAAACAATACAATATATTAATATGACTTAAGTAATTAAATAGCTGAACCCTGAAGATGGACATGGCATCGAGGTGCAGTGTCAAACACCTCTGAAGGAGCGCTTGCTCTTCATGTTGACTTTGCCTGCATTGATAATCATGGTGGGGTGAGAAGGAGCTGCCTTCTGATGCTGGCAGTAATGGCAGGCTGCTGGAATGCTGAGGGGGTGGTGTTGACGGGATCCCAGGCCAGGAGATGTGCTGAAGTGACTCTGGTCCTTCCAGGACGCACCCCCAGAAATCACTAATGACTTCTCATCATTGTAGCCAGCTTCCAGGTGCAGCTTCTTCATTGCCCATATCAGAGATTCTGTTCCTCAAATACAAAGAGGCTCCAGGCTACACAGTCCCACACCCACAGCTTTAGAAATGCACTGTGATCTAATTAAAGTGGATAGCAAAGCTTCTTTTCATTATTCATTACAGCTGCCCCACAATGGAAACTCTTCCTCAAGTTGCAGTAATCACCAAGTAAGGATGCCTCCTGCCTGCCTCTCACCTCCTCCTAACACCAGTTACGGTCAGTGCCAGGAAGCGCAGGGTCAAACAGCAATATTTTCCAAGAAGAATCCTATTTAAAATTCGATTATTAAAACACTTGGACAAAAAGAAACGCCTGGATAACGATGAATCAATCATTGGGCACGTGAGCAGATTTTGAAGCATGGAGTGCAGTCTCCAGGTTTCGAAGCATGGGGTGCAGTCTCTTCCGTTGCATGATGGGATTGTGGGCAGTAGGTGAACCTTCAGCGAAGGCATGCCAGAGTCAAAATCAGGAGGGCGAGGTCGGGCATGGTGGTATGTGCCTTTAATTGCAGCCTATGAAGCAAGGCCGAGACTAGGAGTCGTTTTTGAGTCCACAGGTTCAAGACCCACCCAGGCAACATAGTGAAACTGAGTCTCAAAATATAGCTGGGCAGGGTGGCATGTGCCTGTAATCCCAGCTACCTGGGAGGCTGAAACTGGGGATCACTTGAGTCCGTGGGTTAGAGACCCACCCAGGGCAACATGGGGAGACTTAGTCTCAAAAAATAGCTGGGTGTGGTGGTGCACTCCTGTAGTCCCAGGGAGGCTGAGACTGGGGATCACTTGAGTCGTGGTACCCTGTGCAAACAAGTGAGACCTAGTTTCAAAAAAAAAAAAAAATTAGGAGGGTGAACTTTTTTAGAAACAATAAGCACAAGTGAGTAAGTCAGAAAGACAAAGACAGAAACCAGATGATCTCACCTATAGTTGGGATATAGGAATAACAAAAGTCCAAGAACAAGAAAATAGTCAACATAAGCTAACAGTTGAGCTGGGCGAAGCAGCTGGGGGTGGAGGTGGGAGTGGGGGGTGGAAAGGAGGGAGATATCAGGGAAGAAAGGAGTAAAGAAGATCAAGATAAAGGTAATGGTTCACAGGTGATAAGGTGGAAGGAGATCCCCCCATGCAACAATGTAATACACACACACACACACACACACATACACACACACACATATGCGCACACATTTATACAGAAGTATGTAACACAATGACCACAAGTAAAAATTGAATAGACCGTAAAAAATCTGAGTGAATGACTTCTATCCCACTCAGGCCGATACAAATGCCTTAACATGCATCTTCTCTCTCTTTTTTAAAGCAACAAAGTCTCTACAAATATATTTCAAATTGTTTGAGGTTATTTTTGGAGAGATCCTGGAAATTCTCTATCTCCGGGTATTTATGATTTGTGCCCGGCCTAAAGGAGATGCTTTGGCTTGCATTTCTGCTGCAGACATTCTGAGTTCTAAAAGTTCTACCTTCTTCAGAATGATTTTTCTTTTTTTTTTTTAATTGATTGCACGCATGCTCACATACATACATATAGCATTGTTGTATATACCACAAGGTTTTCCCACCACCCATCTTATCACCCGTGAACCATCACCTTAATCTCTTGTACCCATCCCACTCCTGATTATACCCTCCCTTGCTCTGTGCTTCAGTTCTGCTGAGTTTGTTAATTTTAATTTTTATTTGTCCTTTTGTTTGTTTGTTCTCCCTATATCCCACCTATAAGTGAGGCCATCCGGTATTTCTCTTTTTTCTTTCTGGCTTTTTTCCACTAGCATGATTCCTTCCAGCTCTATCCATGTTGCTAGAAATGCACCAAATTTGTCCTTTTTGCTAGCTGTATACTATTCCACCGTGCAAATAGCCCACAACTCTCTGATCCATAGACTGCTTTATTCTAAGTCAAATGGCACAGCATTCCCCATTGAAATGTTTCCCTTTTGGAACTGCTTTTGCTGGAGTCACTGGAAATAATCTCTCCTCTGTGTACTTCCTCTGCTGTTAAAAGGAGCCTGGTACCAACTCCATCACAGTGTGTAGGTACATGGGTCACAGCATTTGAATGTCACAACTGGCCTTTACCTGCTGAACCCCAGGCTGACAGGACTCAGAACTCTGACAGCTTTTCCTGCTCTTCTTCCCCATGAAGGCGCTCGATGGTGGAAGGTTCAGGTTTTACTTTAACGTCTTCCCTGATGGGTGATGTCCAGCTGAAAGCCGGCAATCAAGGAATGAGGACCATATCTGGCCAGGCATTCAAGAAACAAGGGCCCCAGGACTGGCAACAAGCAGGTTTATCAGCACAGGTGCTGACAATGGATTCATATTCCCAAGGTTGAGCATCCCCACTGGGAAGTGAAGGGTTTTTATATACTTTACATGTCTTGGGGTACCGGGTGGGCTGTCACTAGTGGTAGCACATGACCTGATGTGGCAAAGATAGCATGAGGAAAATTCCAGAAGAAACTGGGCTGCAGACTAGTAAACTGAGTCAGTCTAGATTAAACAGGTTGTTTATCTAGACCCCTGGCCTGCATATCTTAGGTTACTGGGCTTCATTGCGCTTTAGGTTATCATGTGTTGCCTGCTCATCTTCACAGTCAGTAATGGCTTTGCACGTAGTAGGCACTCAACAATTATTCCTGGCATTTACAATTTATCAATAGCTTTCCAGCCACTGTTCTAACACTGGAAGAAACGACTCACGTAGGGCCTGGCTTCAACAGAACAGCAGGGGATCCCCGGCTCCTGCCTCAGACGGGTCTCCCAGGAGCTCTCAGCAGTGTGGTGAGCCTACTGATCCCCTAGAAACTGCCACACTGCGCTCCACCCTCCCACAGGGCACAGCAGCAGGCCTTCTGTGGGGGGTACCCCCTCCGTGGCCTTTCTTCTGACAAAGTACAGCATATCAATAGCATTTTAAGCTTTGAAAGTTCAAGGGTCAATCTTCAAGGTGCTTAAGGCAGGGGGATCGCCTGGAGACAGGCAGCCAAACCTCAGCCCTCAATAGCTGGGCGGGGTCCTTGGGGTGCCTGACCGGGAAGGCATCTCCAAATAAATAGAGGCGTCCAGTGTGAAAGCGCCAGTGTTCCCCATGCTAATTAAACAAACCAATTATGGTAATTACCTGGCACAAATGCTTAAGTGACTGTGAAGCAGAGTTGGGGGTTGCACTGCTCAACCTCCACCCAATTATCTCCCCCCCTCCCCCCCCGTGTAAAGGGGGCTCCATACAACGTCATACTCAGGCTTTTTGATCATTTTCAAAACATGTATGTTGACGTTCAGGGGAACAGAAGCTCTTCCCGTTTTAGCCTCACCCTGGCACCAGCAAGAAGCACAAGATAGAGAGTGAAAGCAGGCAATTCCCATCATGCTTCAAGGGGAGGAAGCAAAGAGGAAAGGAGAGAAAACATAAGCCAATCATTTAAAAAAAACAAAAAAAAACACCCACTTCCCACCCCCAACAGATACAGTGAGATGTGGCTTTAAGAGTCAGAAAAATCCCATCTCCCTGAAGGCCATCTTGGCTGTGAAAGGCACAAGGCCTCCTCGGCGTCCTCCTCTGACACGCATCTCTTTGCACACGTTCTAAATGGCTGCGTATATATTTTAAAGCAGACCTCCAGTTTCAGGACTTTGCAGCAAGTTCTGGCTTTGTGTTTTCTTCCTAAAGAGAGTTGGTTGGTCAAGTTGATCCCTTGTTGTTGAAATTCAATCAAGGGCATTAAAGTGTAAACCAGTTGGAAAACAAAGAGCTTTAGGGAAATTAGTTGCTTCAACAACAACAAACAAGGGCTGAGTAATCTTCTTAGAGAAATTAATGAAGGGAAAACCCCCCTCAACTAGGGAGGAGAATGATCCCTGCCTCTCAAAGCGCAAGCTTGGAAGGTTTAGAGAGAAGGTGTGAATGAAGAAAGCAGGATTAAATCAGACTTCAATGGGAACACAAAGAAATTTGGGGGATCTGAGAGCTCAGTGCACCCATTTTCAGATGGAAGAGTATTTTGGAAGGGCCAATGGGTCCTAATCCTTTATGCAAATCTCCTTAGATTGAAGTTTGCTTAAGTGTTTTATTTCTTTGCATACAATTAACATGCCAAGCTCTGAAATGCTAAGCTACTTCAAAGAGGCTCTCGCCTCTGGAAGCTTCCAGTTATCAAGCAAGCTGCATTGTTAATAACCTTCCAAAATGTTCCAATACTGAGATGATGAAATCTCATTTTTCGGAGAGATTTTTGAGGCCTTCGCAAACCTCGGAAATGGATTCAAAATCACCACCCCCCCCCATCCACAAATAAACAAGATAGCCACCTTCTTCCTCACAGCCCAGAACTTTATCTTCCTTTTGTTGGTTTTTAGGCTGATAAGGAGATCTCCTGGGTTTTGCTTCCAACTGATCAGGTTCCTCAAGCACCTCTTTTTAACTGATCATGCAAATCATTCCTGAACGATGAGTAGTTTTTGAACTTTTAATTTAGAAAGAACTCTACATTCACAGAAAGTTGTGATTTTTTTTTTCTCTTTGTAAGTGTATTTTATTATCCTGGTTTTTAAAGTTTTTTACTCATTACTTTTATTTTTAGTACCATTGTATACTCCAAGGTTCTCTCACCACCATGCCTTCCCTGAAGAATGGTACAAAGAACACTCTTGCTCAGTTACGTGGACTCGCTTGCAATGAACATTTCATTCCATGGTTTTATCTTTATCTTGTCACACATACGCCCCCCACCTCCAATTTGCTTGTTTGAGCTGGTTGAGGGTGAGTAACCTATCCCCAAATGTTTAAGTGAAAAGTTCTAAGACCAGAGATAGACTCTTACATAGCTACCATAGACATTAAAATTTCTTTTATAAAAATTATGTATCATATGCCATGTGAATATAATATAGAGCACATCTAAATGATGCACATTTGTATATAAATATCAGAAATTTTTGTTTGTATCTGCATATTAGCAGTTAAAGGCCTAGTGTTCAATCGTTCAATACAAATACAGATCATCTCTGTGATAAAATAGAAATCAGTAGAATTAACCTTGTGACAACAACTTCCACCCTGTTTTATCATTTTATCATATTCAGTTGATCCACTAGTATTCCTTGTTGCCTCTTCTTCGCCCTGCAAAACCAAATCTAGAATCAGGGATTGCCCTTGATTGTCAAGCTATATATATTTAGTTTAGATGATGTTCCAAGTCACAAATTCTAAGCTTTTAGATGTTTTTCATAGAAAATAAGTAGCTCCAATGAATGACAGCTGGGTTTGACACTCACGGTTTAAATTCACCAGTACTTGTAGTGGGTGTGCAGGATCCACACACCAGGGAACAATCAGAGGGAGGAGGGTGAACTTTGCTGATCAATTACTATGTGCCAGGGGTTCCCTGAGGGATGTATATGGAAGATCCCCCTCTCCATCAAGGCCTTTTGTTTGGGCTCCCATGACAGAATTAACGGGCTTTAGAGTGGTAAGTTTCCTCCCTGCTGGTATTCTGAGCTCTGTCAGGTCTGGGGTGTGCTGGGTGGGGAGGAGACCCCAAGATCCTGCCTTTATCTCTAACTTTCCAGCTGCCCCCACACTGTCCCACCCGCGGCAGCCTGTCAGGTGCACATGTACCTCCTGCTGCTGAAAACACTCACATGCATGTACACATACATGTTTTCATGTGTGTGCATGCTCGTGCATGTATGTGTATATATTCGTGTGCACACACATGCATGCACATGTTTTGTGCATGCCTGCACACACAAACACTCAGAGCCAGGCTACCCTCAGCCTTCTCTCAGCATCACTGCTCTGCTTCCTCTGCAGGCAAGGCCCCACACCCTCCCCATCTTCCCTTCCTCTGCCCCTCCAACAGAGATAAAGCAAGCGGGGGTTTTTTTTTTTCCTTTTTTTTTTTTTTAGTATAAAATGCTTTGATTTAAATGTAAAATGGTTATTATCATTTTTTATCATCCAGTGCCTGTCATGCCTAGGAAGTCCTTGGAGATTGTCGCTCGTGATGTGGGGAGGATGGCATGGGAACGAGTTCAGATCCTGACTAACGAGAATTTATTCAATGTCAAATCAAAGTGGAAATTCAGCAGCCACAGAGAGCCCGGGAGAGGGTGGAGGGGGACGGAAAAGTGTGTCGTGGGATGAGACAAACACCTGGCACTGGCCCAGCAGCGGTGTGAAAGCAGACTCAGCCCAGTGACAAGCCGGGTGTGGCTGAGCTGTGGAGCAGGCAGTGGGCGCCTAGATGGCTTTCCCATGAGCCTCTGGGTGGAGGAGCCCCCGTGTGTGTGTGGGGGGGGGGGCAACCTGTAGGCCTTCAGATTATCTTTGTGGAGGAGAGAAAGGAAAGAGGAAGAGGGGGAGGAAAGCCCAGCTACGCTTACAGCTGGAGAGAGCTATTTTTCATTTTTCTCTAGAATAAAAAATTGTGCATTCATCACACACATTTGAATCTTGTATATTAAGTTTACCAGGGACTGATTTAAGCCTAACACAAAGCAGTGGCCAAAACCAGATACAACTTAGGTAAAGCATGGAAGAAAAATAAAAGTGAAGGAAAGGGGGGTGGGGGGGAGGAGGGTGGAGAATGGAAAGTGACATGGCCCTGGGGGTGTGTGGCTATTTCCTAGAGAAAGTCAGGGAAAGCATCTCTGACCCATGGCCTGAAGGCAGGAACTGATGATGGGCTGGAGCAGCATGTGCAAATGGCCTGAGGCAGGAACATGCCTGGTATATCTGGGGCACTAAAAAATTACCGCCAAGGTAGGGGACAGTGATCTGGGAGGGGAATGACAAGAGAGGGATTCAACCAGGGAACAGATGGTGTTGGACCTTGTAGGTCATGGTGAGGATTCGGTGTTTGCTCTGAATGACATGAGGAGCCAGCTTGAGGTTCTGAGCAGAGGAATCTTCCTCAGGTTTATGCTATAGAAATAGATAGTGACCAGGAAGCTATAGGCAAGAGATAACAATCTGGACAAAGATGGTGGCTTGGACCAATAGCAGTGGGGTGACCATTTTAAAGGCAGACCTGCACTTGGGCTATGGTGCTGAAGCAGGAGAAAAGAATTAACCGGCACCCTCAGATTTTAGACTGGAGAATAGACTTGTCACAGGGATGGAGGGAGGGCATGAGGGACACTTCTGATGGGAGAACGGATTGAGAAAGGATACCCCCAAGGAGGGTGGCACCCCAAAGAGCCACAGAGGTAAATTTTTCTCCCAGACTCTGATATTTGAATATTTTTAAGATGAATGTTCTGTTGGCCACCCCTGTTGATAGGAGTGCTGTGGTGAAATTGGGGGGCTATGGCTCCAAGCATGATAGTGCTGCATTACGATGGCAGCCATGGTGGGCAGAGACTTGGAGAAAGGAAGCCAAGCCTCTCATGAGAGGATCAGAGTGAGGGGATCTAAGGAGGAAACGAGCGAGAGTGGAGGAGCGACAAGGAGGCTGAGGCCTTGGAGCTGCCACTGCCATGTGCAGCAGCAGGGCAGGGAAGGAGGCCATGCTGTGGGCCTCCATCCCCAGCCTGGGCAGGTGAGAAGCCTGGGGAAGCATGTTGGAGAAACTTGTGGCCTGTGTAAGATGACTTAGAGATAGGAAACTTGAAAATTTGTTCTAACTTTGAAACTGCAAAGCTTGGGGATTGTCTGGGGATCTGAAAAGAACTTGGGGTGTTGCTGTTTTCATTGTAAGGCATCTGAAATGGTTGCTGCTGCTGTTCTGAGTGAGTCTTGGTGGTATTAAGTCACTTTAGAGTTGAAGGAAAAAGAATGTGAGAGCTGTCTTTTGGAGGAGGATTGGCGACACCATCTTGGTTTCTTCAACTGGCTTGAAGTGGGACAGCCGCCATTTTGTGGATGTATGTGTTTAAGGACCATGTGCAGTTTTTTGGACTAGAAACTGAGCTGGTTGGTAAGATAATCAAAGGGTCCATTGTACACTGTGACGCTTGTCTTTTAATGAGTAAATCTGTTCTTTTCACTCTTAAGGCTAGTGTGGTCTTGTGATTGCTTGCAAGGGTAGGGATGAACCTGATAAGTGGCTGGGTTTAAAGGGCCAACTGCCCCCATTTATAAGTTTGGTTAAGTACCCTGTTTTATTAATCTTTCATTCATTCATTCATTCATTCATTCATTCATTCATTCATTCATTCATTCATTCATTTTTACCTGATTTCACTACCACCTTCCCTCCATGAAGACAAAAACTGGACCAGGAATGTTCTTGAAGGCACCATGTTTAAAGTCAGGGAGAAATCAAGTTGACCCTTCACTCAGGGTTCTCACATGAGTTCTTGCCCCTTGATCTGAAGGAAGAGGCTGGATTATGTGGAATTTCCTCCACGCGAGACATTACAGAGTAACATTTATTTCATGTCGTGAGTTCAACAGGAGATGCTGGCATCTAGGTGGCCAGAAGATAGGCCCTGAAGAAAGGAAATGATGGAGTTGTCTCTGAGGATACTGGTGCAGGAAACCTTCCCCCAGAGGGAGAGGCAAGTGTGCCAGTGGGTAGCGCTGGTTTCAGAAGGGTCATGTTTTGTGTGTGGCCATCTTCGTGTGAGATCTCCCTCAGATGTGCACACCTTCCACTATTTTGAGCATATTGTGAGCTACAGTGACCTGACCAGAAGCTCTGGATAAATGCTCATCATTCTCCTAACTGTCTAGAGGAAGGAAAATTGGCCATTGTTAGCCAATTCGGTGTTTTCTCCAGAAATAACATTTCTTTTCTTTTTATTGATCATATATCTATATTTGCATCATTGTCTACCCCAAGGTTCTTCCACCACCATGTCATCCGAGAACCATCACCTTGATTCCTTGTCCTCATCCCTCCCATGATCTCCCCCCCTCTCTCCTTTGCCTTTGCTGTGTCCTTTAGTTCCGATGTCAGTTTGTTTTAACATATTCTTGGCCTTTTGTTTGTTTTCCCTATATCCCAGTATTTCTCTTTGTCTCTCTGGCTCATTTCCACTAGCACGATTCCTTCTACCTCCATCTATGTTGCCACAAAGGATGTAAGTTTGTCCTTTTTGATGGCTGAATAATATTCCATTGTGGAAATAGACCACCATTTTTTTTATCTATTCACCTGTTTTGGGACATCTGGGTTGTTTCCATCTCCTGGCTATTGTAAATAGTGCTGCAGGAAACATATTGCTGGGCCAAATGGTAGTTCCATTTTCAGTATTGTGAGGGTCCTCCACACAGCTTCCCACAGTAGCTGGACCTATTTGCATTTCCACGAGCCATGTAAGAGTGTTCCTTCCTCTCTCTATTCTCTCCAGCACTTGTTGTTACCCAAGAAACAGCATTTCTACCAGAGAAACCAAGTCAGCTGATAAATGTGTCATTATTTTTTCATCTAAATACTGTGCATCCCACCTCTTCTTGCTTCAGAGTCCCAGATCTCTTCTCCATTTCTTACTGGAAGATTAAAGCATGGATGCTCCCCCTCCTCCCCCCACCCCCTGAAAACAGAAGCCTCATCCTCTATGCAGATTCCCTTCCTGTATATGGTGGAATTGTTCTCTTTCTCCTGCGAAACTGATTTTGTCCTTATGACTTGTCTGGAAAGAACCAGAAGGAGAAGGAGGAGTGTCCCCTAGTGTGTGTGCACTCCTGTGCTCATGCATACCTTACAGGTATGCTGCTGGCCCTGCAGACTCCAGTCACAGCAGCCGACCCTGGGTGTGGCCGGAGTGACCCTCTGTTCATTCACATGCAGGCCTGCTTCTGTTTTGTCCACTTGCAGCCATTTTCCACCCCCCCCCCATTTACCCCAATAACCAGTGACCCAACTTTCTGTGCTTTGACCCCTGTGTTGACAAGCATTCTGGGCAAGGGGTAGCTTCTAGTTTCTAGTAATATTGCCCTGCGCCTGGCCCCAGGCAGTGGTGAGAAGGGGCAGGCTTGGGGCAGGTCCACGGAGTCCAACCTCTCAGCTGCATGACCACAGGCAAATGGCTGACATTCTCTGAGCCTCTGTTTTTCCATCAATAGAATGGGAATGCTGATATACAAACCTGACCACCAGGTAATTCACAGGGTGGTAACAAACTTGGGTCACGTGGCTCTTCTTTAGGACATAGAGAAGGTATCACTTCTTTTCCCAGCTTTACCCTACCTCTAGCTAGGTGAGTTGATGGAATATATAGACCTCATGCCCAGGCAACCTTTTCTGTATCTTTTTTTTTGAGACTAGGTCTTGCTATTTTTGCCTGTGGAACCGCAGGCTCACGTTGCCCGGGGTACCACAGACTCAAGCCATCCCCAGCCTCAGCTTCCCAGGTAGCTGGGATGACAGGCTCACGCCACCAGGCCCTGCTATTTTTTTGGAACTAGGTCTCGCTATGGGCCCCAGGCGGGACTCAAACCGCGATCCCTAGCCCCAGCCGCTTCATAGGCTGAAGCTTACAAGCACGAGCCACCGTGCCCGGCCTTCTCTGTATCATTTTGACAGGATGCCAAATGCCCGCACCATTCACAGTGCCATCTCCCACAGCACCATCTCAGATAAGCAGGTGCCCTCAATCACTGTTCATCTGGCTCATCCTCCTCTTCACCTTGACCACTGCGGCCAGGGCTGACCAACCAGGATGCCACCTAGCCAGTGCTTTTGATGGCTCACGAGGCTTGTTCTCTGGAGTCAGAGGTGACCAAAAAGCCTGAGGGGTGGGGGCAGTGGGGGGTGGGGTGCACATCAGCCTTGCAGCCCCAGGTGGGCAATGGGAGGATGGATGCTGCCTCCAAGAACCCGGCAGTAGCCGGTGCTATTCGTGAGCTTGCAAAGAGGAGGAACTAATCTTCCTGGTCCCGGAATATGGCTGGGGACCTGCAGGGTGACCCCGCAGACGGGCAGCTGCGGCGGGTGGGCAGAGCGGCCGGCGCAGGCTTCCTGGGGCCATCTGGGCCAGGCGGCGCGCTTGGCGGCTACACGGCCCTGGTTGTCATCCCCAATCATACTTACTCTAATCCGTGTTTTAATTTACTGTACTGGTGCAACACCCGGGCGGTCCTTGGGGCCCCCTCATTCCTGCTGCTGATGACAAGGCGTATGTAAAAGACACAATTACTCACCCACCAAGGTGACAGAGAAGACCTCTGTCTGGGAATAGATTTCCCGCTTCCAGCATTTTCATGTCAGCCGCTGAAGCACTTTGCAGTTTGCAAACAATTCTACGGAGACCTTTTTTTTTTTTTTTT
>PVHY01013998.1:0-39675 GCA_004024945.1 Uropsilus gracilis
TGCTTGTAAGCTTCAGCCTATGAAGCGGCCGGGGCTAGGGATCGCGGTTCGAGTCCCGCCTGGGGCCCGTAGCGAGACCTAGTTCCAGAAAAATAGCTGGGCATGGTGGCGCGTGCCTGTCATCCCAGCTACCTGGGAAGCTGAGACTGGGGATTGCTTGAGTCTGTGGTACCCCGGGCAATGAGAGCCTGCGATTCCACTGGCAAAAATAGCAAGACCTAGTCTCAAAAAAAAAAAAAAAAAAAATTCAGGGGTTGAGTGTTGATGATGGCCCTGGTTGGCTAACTTGGATGATCTGGCCACTCCTGAACCCATCACTGCAGCCAAGGGCAGTGGCTGCACTTGATTGGTCTAGCAGGCACATGCTTTGTTCCCATAGTCCATGAATGGAATCAACTTTATTCATAGCACATAGGTTGAGGGTGGAGAAGGGGTGGCACCCCTCCATAAAATAAGGGTACTATAGCCATACATACAAAATGAGACCTCATTCCCTGTAATTACAAGTAAGTGAGTATTTCACAAGGGAACTGTAAGGTGCCATGGTGGGGGGGGGGGTGCAGAGACAGGGAGGTAGTATGAGGCATCAGCCCAGTCAGTGAATGTTGCAGGTTTACATCTTGGGAGGGGAAACTGTCACAGGAAGGAAGGTCTAGACTCTGATTGCAGCTTAGAAGGCAGGCTTGGGGGTGACTGGACCAGGAGAGAGACATGGATCAGGCTGGTAGTTCGGATGGGAAAGGAACCCCTTTGATGGTCCTGTCACCTTTAAGTCAAGCCACCATCCATTGCCAAACTCCATACATAATGGATCTCCCGGTGTAGGCCTCTCACCTGGCTGTGCTGAATGAGTATAAGGATCAAAACTGACAAGTCACTTCCCTGCTCGAGCTGGGGCCCATGTGCAACATGACTTTTGAAGCCAACCCTGCTCTCCAGCCTCCTATCTCTCCCTACACTTCACTTCTCCCTGCTCTGTTGGTTCAACAGCCCAATGCTCAGAGAGGCGTTCATAAGAGAATGGGGCCAGGAGCGGGCAATAGCTGAGGGCCAATCCTCAGCACTCATTCTTACCCCCAACCTCTGGCTCCATGGTGCTCCCAAGGTCACCTCTCCCCTGGGTGCCTACCAGGTGAGCTGAAGCCCACATAGTACTGTCCCAGGATCTGGGGCCAGGAGCAAATCCCAGGAGTAAGCTGTGGCCTCCCATGCAGGAGAGGAGAGCAGAGGACACATCCTTGGCTGTGGGGCCAAGGATGGTCCTGAGCACTGTTTCTGTCTTCTAAGAGCTCCTAATTGCTGATAATTGATCCAGTTGGAAACTGCTGGGAAATGTTTTCATGACTTCTTTCAAGGCAGCCAAGGGCAGCGTAACTTCTTCAGGCTGATCTATAGAAGGTAAAGAAAGCAAGACAAGAGACGTCAGACTGACATGTAACCCTGGGGCCTCCTGCCTTAGGTTCTGGGCAGAATTTTCTGCCCCTTCTCTCAAATTTCTGCATTCTTTCTGATATTTAAACCTCCCAGGTTATATATATTTTTTTAATTTTAAATTGCCCCATACACGATGCTTTCAGGATTAATAAATAAATGAATATTATGAAAGTGGTTTGTTGCTGTTGTTGCTTTCAATTCCACAAAGCCACTATAGGTGCAAAATCGTTTGTTACAGACCAACTCCAGGCCCTCCCACATTTAAAAGCATTTCCTTATCTTATGTTTCTGCTGTCAAAGTGAAATCACAGCCACCATTGGTGGATAGTCAGCTTCCTGTATTTAATCAGTTGCTCATTAATGCACAATACACAATTTCCTCCCAACAGCCCAAGTGGTGAACTACAGCTGTGAGCACACATCTGTGCTTAGCTAACAGCCAGACTCGTGCCAATCATCCTTTTATACAAGAAGACAGAAAAAATGGATAAAAGCTCATGGGGGGGGGGGCATGTCTTCCTGAATGCGGTTTATGTGCAGTAATTGCCATCTGCATTTTCTCATTTGTCAGCTAGAAAATTATACTCTTCCAGATCTGCTCTTCGAAACTGACCTTAGAGATCAACCTGTCCACACCCTGGTGGCAGAATCTCTGGCTGCAACTCCAGGTTCGCCTCATTGTGTGCTCCCTCATCATTTCCATGGACTTTAGTAAATCTCAATCGTATACTTCTTAACATTAGAACTATGCAGCTGCTTGTTGACTGACACCTTGGCTATCACGAAACTGGGGGGGGGGGGGGCGTTCTTCTGGCCCATGGGGAAGCCTGAGCAGGGTCCAGAGCCTGGCAAAGCTCTAAGTCACTCAGTTGCCACATCAGCCCTGCTCCTCAGCACCCTTGCACCCTTTTTCCTCTCTTCTGCCATGTAGCCCCAGGTACATCATGGAGATGGTCACCAGCTCTTCAAAGCGGGCATTAATCTATCTGAATGTCTGTGTGAGTTTTGTTTCTGTAGGGCTTAAGCCAATCCTCCTGTTTTACATATAGGGCTTAAGCCAATCCTCCTGCTTTACCTGCCCCAACCTCACTGGAGCCCCGCAGGGCCTGGGTGGTGTAGAGCATATGTCCTTACTGCTGATCCTCCAGAGGCTGCAGGCACCTGAATTCTGGCAAACCAAGGATCTCCCAAACTGAATCCTGGCAAAACAGCTAGTCGCAACCACCCCCCAGGGAGAAGAAAGTTGTGTTTGAAACAGCAGCCTTTCTTGCCAAGCCTCAGATGGCTTCAGCCTCCTTTAAACCAGCTGGAGGTGTGTTCCTAGATAAAGCAATCTATTCCTGAGACAGCAAAAGCAGCAGCTCCTGCAATCAGTGAGTAGCTGTATGTCAGCAGTTTTCCCCTCCACTTCAGGAAGATTCATCTGGCAACAGTGAGAAGCCTGGGGGGAATTAGAGGAGGGTCCAGCCAGATGAGACAGGAGAACAGGGGTTGTGTGGGAGGTGGGAGGAGACTGACCCAGGGAATAGGGGCAGACAGGGGCTCCCCCCAAGACTGCTGCTCACTCCTGGTCCTGGCAGAGCAGGATAGGGCAGGAGAGCATCCCTTGGAACCTGTTAGAAACATAAACTTGTTGGCCGGGCACGGTGGCTCGTGCTTGTAAGCTTCAGCCTATGAAGCGGCCAGGGCTAGGGATCATGGTTCGAGTCCCTCCTGAGGCCCGTAGCGAGACCTAGTTCCAAAAAAAAAATAGCTGGGCGTGGTGGTGCGCACCTGTAATCCCAGCTACCTGGGAAGCTGAGGCTGAGGATTGCTTGAGTCCATGGTATCCCGGGCAACATGAGCCTGCGGTTCCACGGGCAAAAACAGCGAGACCTAATTCAAAAAAAAATAATAATAATAAGAAACACAAACTTGCACCCCAGACCTGCTAATCCCAATCTATGTCTAAGGTCCCCCAAGTAATTCAACATGAACTTTTGAGAAGCACTAAATTCTACAGGACTCTATAGCTGACTAGATGTGAAGCAAATCTCCAGGTGATTTGTCTCCCTCCCCCCCAACATAAAATAAATTATTTTTACTAAAGTAACATTATATTAGAACATACGTCTTCCAGGTGTCCATCAATACGGTAAATGCCACGTGAAGTTCACCTCTAAAAGTTCAGTTCTATCCTTCACCCAGGTGATTTCTTTAATCTGCCCCACAGCTACTATGAATAATAAATACCAGGTATGAAGGTATTACTTACTTAATTCTGATAACAACCAGAAGAGGTAGGTATTGTTATCACAGTTTAGGGATAAGGTCTTAGTGTTGAAATCACTTGCCCACGGTTATAACTCAGCCAAAATCTACCACCCCCGGCTACCAGTAGCCCCTCCTGGCCACCCAGGAGGCAGGAATTCTTTGCTTTGAGGACTAGGCCTAAAACAAAGCTACAGCAACACTATCCTCAATCTGAACTGGAATCTGAACTTCAGGAATCTGGCCTGAAGCTCCTTATGGCCTCCCTGCAGGGATAGGGGGAGTGGGAGGGGCTCCAAGCTGCTCCCATAAAACAGAACTGGGTACCAAGGCCCAGCACCCAGGCCCTGTTCAGGCCTGTCCTGCAGTCACAAGTTCCCTGAGAACAAAACAGAGCCCTTTGGGGCTGGGCCTGACTCAGCTGCTCTAGGACAGGGCGGGGCTGGGACACTTGACCTCAGAGCTTATTCCCCTTCCTGTCAGCTCCCTGTGAGAGCCTCTAGAAGCTGCCTAGCCTGCAGCTTCACCCTACCACAGCCCCAGCTCAGAGTCCACACTCCAGAAAGGCATTTCCAGCTGCTCTTTCTGCATCCAAAGCCAGTGTCACTCCTTGTGAAGTGTGCCCTAGTGCTCCCACGCAAAATCAGAGGCTCCTGCATGATACAGCCCAAACAACTCTGCAGAAGTTAACTGGGCATATATTATGTGTCTAGTAAGCATGCAGGTTGCTCTTAAATGTTTTTCTCATTTTATCCTTGCTTATTGAGATTGGTGCTATTATTCCCATTTCATGGGTATGAAAACAGAAGTCAATGCATTAAAGAGGTAGAATTAAACCCAGATCCAAATTCCAAATCCAGTGTTTCTTAAGCACATGGGAACTGCATCCTTCATCAAGTTTGTGTAGGACTTACACTACTTGATAGTTAACTTACTTGCAGTAGTATGCGCCTTTTCCACTAGTCTGTACACCTCCATGGGCCCCTTCTTGTTTTCTGAGACTTGATTAACATAGTGTCTAAAACATAACATATGCTAAATAATGTTGCACTGAATTATTAGGCAAACTTTTACCAAGCAAAATACTGTGTACCAAACTTTGTGTGAGGAATAAAAGCTACAAGGGTGAAAAGGGGTAGATGTGGGGGGGTAAAGGGACAGGGAAGAGCCTGCATTAGACATACAGACATTGCAGTAAGATGAGATACCTAAGGAATGAAATACTGCAGTGTGGTGGAAGCCTAGCAGAGTCTGTCTGAGGAAAAGCATGTGTGTGGGGTGTGTGTGTGCGTGTGTGTGTGTGTGTGTGTGTGTGAGAGAGAGAGAGAGAGAGAGAGAGAGAGAAAGAGAGAGAGAGAGAGAGAGAGAGAAGAGGGAGAAAAGGGAGAAGCAGGAGGGAGAGATGGCTGATTGAGAGCTGATTAAGAATGAAGCTGAATACAAGAAAGAAACAGAAGAACAGGACATTTCAGGGAGGAAAGAGTGAAGGCTGAAGCATGGAAACTTGTGACCATCTGATTTGGCTATGGTTTTAGGGAAAAAATACAGTGGGCTTTCTAAGAGATCCCCTATAGTTGAACTCCTTCTACCCAAAACAGCTAGCCTCACCCTTCCCAGAACAAAGACCACCCCAGTCAAAGAGCATTGAGGACTGACCAAAAACCTCTTTCTGCAAGACAGGAAGGGGAAGCTACCCCACTGCAAGTGTGAAGCTTCTTCTCCCAAGTTTACAAACAGTAGGTCATCCCCCACCTCAGGGGCTGTTTCTTCTGTGCCATTTCCTCTGGGCCATCTGGCATTGTTTTTCTTCTACAGAAGAGGCTGGAAATAATTGCCTGGTTGTCCACTGTGTTCATAGTAGCTGCCGCAGGAAGTGCTGTGTGGAGGTGAACATGAGGCAGAGGTTGTCGAAACCAGGAAGAGGCCTGGGTCACACTGAAAAGGACCTTATATTCCATGCAGCTGGGGAGACTCTACTCCTAAAGATGATGGAGAACCACTAGAGAATGGTGAGCAGGAAGGTGATACCACCAGGCAAGTGGGAATAAGGAACATGGAGGAGAAGACATGATTGACAGGTTCATCTGTGAGGGGTCACCTCAGAAGTCTGGCCCCAGTCAGGAAAGATGGGAAAAGAGGGAAGCAAGTGGCGTTTAGGGGGTGGCACATAGGAGCCGATGATTAATTGAATATGACAGATGAAAGGAGAGTCAAGTTGTCCTCCAGGTTCTGGCCAGCAGCTGGGTGTCAGTATTGTTCTGGAGGCCAAAAGAACAGTAGGAAGAGAGCTCACTCTGGGATGTGTTGAATTTGAAGTCTTAGATATTATAAGTCAAGATGCCCAGGAAATGTGGGTGTCAGGAGACAAATCAGCCTGGAAGAGACTGGGAAACAGCCTACTATAAGAAGGCATATTTTCCAGGCAGCAGGAGTCTAGGGTGAAAAATGGCATTTCTCTGAGTCACCCAAGGCTGTCTTCTTCTTCCTGGATTACCTCCTACACTTAGAGAACCCCAGCTCCCCTCAAAGCTTTCCTAGGTGAAGGGAAGCTCACTAGGCCCCCACTGTTACCAACACCAACATCACCACCCCATCACCTCCATACCTGGGATTCCAGGTCTCACTGACACCTTAACCGGTCCCAGTCTCTTCCCTTCCAACCCCAGAATTAGTTATCTCTCCACAATAGTTGACATTGGAACATCTGTTTGCTTCAGCGGGATCAGGGGTTAGAAAAACCCTTCATTCAACAATTCTACTTCTGAAATAAACAAAATGAAAGCATTAATTCAAAAAGATATATGTACCCCATCTTCATTTTGTCATTGTTTAAAATAGCCAAGACGTGGAAGCAACCTTATTGTCCATAGATGATAGGTGAATTTAAAAAAATGTTCTCTCTCCTCTCTCCTCTCTCTCTCTCTCTCTCTCTCTCTCTCTCTGTGTGTGTGTGTGTGTGTGTGTGTAGGTATATACATTCACACACGATGGAATATGGAATATTAGTCTACTGTTGAAAAAGAAAAAAAATCTTAACAACATGGATGTCTTGAGGGCAATATGCTAAGTGAAATAAGTCAAAGTAAGACAAATATTATAGGATCTCACTATATATAGAGTTTTTAAAAACCCTAAACCCCCCTACATATCAAATCTGAAGGTATAACCCAGCAGATAATCACTACCCTGAGTCTAGATCACTCAATCTTTAAAAGCTCATGTGGGGTTCCACATTCTGTTGATACTGCCCTCAAAACCCATGTAGATTCTAACCATTTCTTACCACCTCATTGTTCAAGCCCAGACCCAGTCACCTTCACTCTTGTCTAGATTATTGCAAAAGCCTCTGAACTGGTCTTCTTGTTCCTGCCCTTCAGCCTATATGAACCACTTCACACAGAAACCTGAGTGAAATTTTAAAATATCCATAAGACTCTATCAATCCTTTGCTCAAAAATCTTCCCTTGTACTCCCACATCAGAGTAAAATCCAAGTCCTTAGGCAGATTAGTCCTTGCTTATAAGTCCCATACCACCACCCACATACAAATAGCTGAGGCATTTAGATTATCTCCAGGCTCGTGATTGGTAAAGACCAATCACGTTGGTCTTTAGTCACTGTCCCTTCAGTCCTCAAGCAAAGCCCTTTTGCTGGCTTCTCAGGAACTTTGCACACCTATGATTTCCTCAACCCAAAATACATTGTCCGTACACATCTGGCTATCCATTACCCTTTCATTCACCATCTCAGTGCTTATCCCCATTCAAATGTCAGTATCCTTATACCTAGCCTGCCACACACACACTTTCTTCTCTTCACACTCAATTTCCCTCCTTAGCACATTTAAGATGTATCTCATTTATCTTGTTTATGTCTATCTCCAGGAAGACTAGGATTTTGTCTACTGTGTTCCCTGCTCGCTCTCTCTCACTCTCTCGCTCTCTCGCTCTCTCTCTCTCTCTCTCTCACACACACACACACACACACACACACAAAGCCAGTGTCCAGAAATCTACCATTAACATTTGTTGAATTACAAATGTGTTGATGGATTGATTCTTCCCCAGATAACTTCCTAGGTTCCTCACAAGTAGACCTGGGTCAGCACCAGTCACTGAGCTTCCCAGACATGCCTAGACATTCCTAAGGACCAGGGGAACTTAGTTTTGGTCAAGCAGAGAGTCCTGCTGGGATGCAGAGAGCTCTTGAAATCCTGGGTATGAAAGAGCTCCCCTCAGCAGTTGACTTGAGGGGAATTCTGTATCTACCCAAGATACTGTCAAAGAACAACATTAAACTGTTTAGCGGTGAACTTAATGTCCTTTTAGTCAAGGGAAAACAACCCAGTGATTGCAGGGCATACAGAGCACTGGACACTCTTCACCAGAGTGGTTTGGGTAAGAGCAAGTTTCATGAGAAGAGGCAATGTGAGAAGCATGAGGTTGGGGATTTCCTTCTAAGGCAGCAGTTTCTATTTTTCTAGGACAAGGTAAGCTGAAATGGAGAAGAGCAATTGGTGTATATATGATAATAAGTTGTTTCCTGTGAGAGCTGACTTAGATTTAGACTGTGGGCCAGGTTGCTAGCCAGGCTTCCATTTTGTGGGATACACATTTACTGCCCAGAGGAAAGGGAACCAAAATAGGAAACAGCAAAGGGGCTACTAGAGAAAAAAAATGGTGCCAGGAAAGAGTTCCCAGGGGTCAGGGAGTGAGTGATAGTGTCCTGCTCTGGGGAGTCACCAAGGAGAGGCCTGAACAGACCCTGTCAGTGGGAACTCGGGTCCAGTTTCTGGAAAGCAGTCAGCACAAGAGAGACAGGAAAGGGTGGAAGCTAGAAGGGGATGAGGAAGTGGAGGATGGGCGCATAGGCAACTTCTTCATAGACTTGGCTGGGAAAGTATCTCCATAGGCCAATGGAGATATTGAAATACATAGAGAGCTTTTCTAGCTTGGAGGAGATCCTCAGATTTATGTCCAGGGAGGAAGAAGCCAATGAAGAACAAGTTGAAGATACAGGAAATCAAGGGGACCCTCAAAGGAGTAATAACCGAGAGAAGGCGGGATGATTAGAGGAATAAGTGCCTCTAGCAGGATGGGCTTTAGCTCAGTAAGGAGACCCCAGTGTGGACAGATGGAAAAGCCTGAATCAGAGTAGTTTGCAGTCAGTGGGGAGACAGTGAAGGCTACAACTGAGGACCCCTTTTTTTAGAAAAATAGAAAACAGAGCCATTTCTTGGGGGTGGGGCAGGCAGAAGACTTCAGGAAAGCTTTCAAATTTGAATAGCTCTGAGGGGAAATGGAAAAGGAGCTATAAAGCCAGTAAGAGCCTTTGAGAGCCTCATGAGGAGGCAGCTGCCATTGCATACATAAATCTGGGGTTGCACGTTCTCTTCAGAGGAGCAGCCCAGCAGCTGGAGACAGGGAGCTGCATTAGTCAGGTATGGGAAGGAGTTGGGTGTAGGTAAGAGAAAAGCAGGGCATGGAGCCATGGGGAGTACATTGAGGAAGGTAAATGTGGATATAAGGAACTCTAGATCCTAATGAGGTCCCAGAATAGCTTTGGTGTCAGGGAGGCAGGAGTCGGGAAGGTAAGAGGTTGCACTCAGAGGGCATTCTCAGAGGTAGAATGATAAGCTGCCTGTGGCCATGAGGAAGGAAGGTTGGACAGAGGTAGTGATTGCTGGCATGGAAAGGTCAAAGAGTAAGTAAGTTCTTGACACAGATACTGAGGTCTCTCAAGAAAGTGAGAGGGAAACAAGGACCAAAGTCTTCAGAGCTTAGGAGGAAGACCTGATATCAGATGGAGGGCAGCCAGGAGGCTGACAGATGATGGTATAAGGCAACTAAAAGCTGCCCTCCTATACCCATTGAACATTCTTCCTTAGCAACCAGGGTTCAGCTTTTTATCCGGAATCATAGTCACTCAACTTTTTAAATTACATTGCCCAGCCTAGCAGGCAGCTTAGGGTACCCATGTACCCTAACAGCTCTAACTCTCTTGTCTGTTTCCCTCTCTGATCAGCCTAGAACTCCTGTATGACTGAAGCTTGAGCTGCATCATTGAGTCATGGAGAAGAGGGATCCATCTTATCCAAGGAATAAAGAGCAGTGAGAGGGAAGAAGTCTGGGTCTCTGAGAACTTGGTGAAGCCAACTCACCTGCCTCAGACCATTTACTTCTGAGACTTCTTTCACTTAAAAAAAAAAATCTTGGCTGCTTCAGACACTGTTATTTTGAGTTTTCTGTCAGCAGGGAACTTAATTCTAAAAATTAGAGATGGCATAGGAGGAAGGCACAGATCTCAAAGAGGAGCATTTTCTAGAGTGTGAAAGCAGCATGAGAAGAATGTCAACAATGGCTTCCAGGCTTAAGGTGAAATGGGGGTATGAAAACAAACATCCTCCCTTCACCAGGGCTGTGGGCACTTGTGTTCCTTGCCTCAAGTGGGAAGGAAAGGGAAGCTTTGCAAAGGGTAGAAGCCACAGGGGAGGATTTGTCAAGTGAACAGTGTTTGTAAACAGCAAAGCCAAAGGCTTGAGAAGGAGCTGTCAGAGCATCATCCTGTCAGCTACTTAGGACAGACATCAACAAGAAGTGCCCGGGCCTAACCAGACTCACATTTTCCAAGAGACACCAGCCAGTTTCTCACTGAGCCTGTCAAGTTTGGGAAGACTTGGTTTCCTTGGTGCCCCCCAATGGTGGAGGTGGCAGGAAGCCAGCTAAGATTGGGAGGATAGAAAGTTTGCCCCCTTCAGTACCCATATGAACTTCGATTGTACACTTTCTTCCTTCAATGGGCTGAAAATGTAGCTCTCAGGTGAATATGCTGGTCTTTAAGAAGCCCATTCATAGGAAACAACCCCCTGGATGGCCAAGAAAGCCAGAGCAAAGCCAGACAATTTTAGTATATGTGCTGCCGAAGCGAGCACAAGAGAGCAAAGCCAGACAGAGAGAATCTACTCATGAGTGTGGTGGAACTTAGAGCTGTAACTATGAACAGGGCAGCTACAGGGATCAAAGGCTGGCGAGCAATTCATTCCTTGATAAGTGCAATGAGGAGCCGCACGTATGGAGTACTCCAGTTGAACTTTCACAGGGAAGCTGGGCAGATAGGCAGTCACCTTAGCAAGGTTCGCAGAGCAGACCCAGGACACAGTCCAAATGCTGGTGACAGGAACTTAGCACGGAGCTGAGTGAATTGCAGGGACTCTCGCGAAAGACACACGTGTCTTGAACTGAAGCTGCCTTGAGTTCCTCCACCTCCTCCCTTCAGGGTTGAGACTTAGGCAGAGGACTCAGAGTGGGGTGGAGCTGGACCGGGGGTGAGATCATAACTTCCAGCTGTGAGGCCAGCAGAGGCCAAGGAACAGACAGGGCCTTGCAAATCTGGGGAGGCCTGCAGCTATGGCCACCATCCTATCTCTTGTATTACTCTTCCTTTCATTAACCCAGAGGGTTTGATGCCAGTGATAGCAACCTAAGACACCAGCTTGGCACCAGGCAATCAGCAAACAGCCTCTTTCACGCAGACTTTGAACTCCAGAGAGTAGCAGTTCTTATTGTTTCACCTGGTGTACTATTAAAAATGCAAAATTAAAAGGCCTGCTGCTTGGATTATACCTCAAATCATTAAAATCAGAATCTCCAAGGGCAGGAACCAAGCAGGGGTGGATTGTAAAGCTCTCCAGATGTCTCATTGCACAGCTGGGCTTAGAACCTGAACTTCAATGCTGGCTCTACCCATTTATCAGCTCTTTGACCTTGGGCAGTTTACTGAAGTGAACTTTAATTTCCTTGTGTGTGAAATGCAGCTACTACTAGTACTGCCTTGGGGTTCTTGTGAGGGTGCCTGGCATCTCCTGGCACCCGTATAACCCTTCCTTATGAACAAGCAACTGTTCATCATAGTAATCAGTATTCAGTCTGCAAACTCAAATTTGAACCATGATGGTGAATCTCTGGTTCTTTTGGAATCTGTCAGATCTCACGTGCTATACAGTTTCAAGGATAGTGGGGGTGGGGATGAGTCAGGTTCTGCAGTGCTGATGGAGGATCACGTGCTGGTATTTCTAAACAGGATGGGGTAGGAGAGAATACCAGGGCCCACACAGGCTTGTCACTGTGTCTTAAAATGCAAAACCAACTTTCCAAGTAACCACCTACTTTTCAACCTTTAAATTAAATGCCTTTTGGTCACACTTTTACTGTGATAGAATTCTCACACCGTACAATTCACTCATTTGAAGCATACAATATCTTTAATAAAGTTACGGTTACATATTCTTATTGTTGCTTTGTTTTCATATTTTCTGAACACTTGTTCAAGTCCTGCCATATCCAGTGTTTCTAGTTTCATCTTGTGAGAATGTTGTTAATTCGGTATTGATCCTTTCAAAAATGGTTATTTGATCATGATGCTGCTCCAAATGTTATATTCAGTCCCTGTTACACACATCAGGCTGGGAAAGCTAAGGCCCCAGCGGCGTGAGGCTGAGGCAGCAGCAAAACCATCCTCTTGGTGGTAAGCCCCAGAAAGGAGGATCTAGAATGGCCCTTAGAAAGAGATGGAAAGGAAGAGCAACTGTCTTAGCCTTTTCCTGCCTTTGCTCCCTGGCATTGGCAAAGTAGGCCTCTCCATCCCACAGTAAGACTGGCCCCAGCACTTTCTAAGCTCGAGCACATGGGGAAGTTTCCCCCATGGGGAAGAGTCCCCAGATGGAGGCAACCTGTGATGCTGTGCTCTCTTGGGAGGTGACAGAAGTGAGGAGTACTCAGTTCCAGTTATGGAACCTTCCACTCAGCCCAAATCCTCCCCCACTGTCCACTGGCTATGCCCTCATCCTTCTATATTTACTTGATGTTGAAGATAATATTCATTCAAGTTCTGTCTCAGGCCCCAACTTTTATGATTTTATCCAGCTCTTCCTTTCATTTCAGCTCTTCCTATCATTATTTGGGGATGTTCTCAAACATGTGTATGTGAGTACGTATGTTTATAAATACATATTGTATGCTTCAAAGTCTTCAAACACACATCTCAGGTATCCATACCACAAGCCCTCTCTCCAGAGTCCTGGCTAGAAACAGCGGCATGGCGAAGAATTATAAGAGGGGCTTTCTGACTGGTCAGGGGGGCCCAAAACTGTGTGTCCACTACGAGACACATTTGCTTTGAAGCAGCATTTCCCTAACTTCTCCCAAAAAAAGCACCTAAATCATTTAAAATGTACATTCCAGGGACCTGTCCCTCAAGCTCCTAAAGCAGAATGTCCAGAAGCAAGAAGACAGTCTATCAGTGCTGTCAAGTGAGTCTTACCACAGGAGTTTCACTTTGTTTTGTGTTGATCACATAGACCTCATCACTTCACTAGAGATGCTGTTTAAGAGGGTGAGAGGCAGAGGCACAGGCAGCCCCCTCTTCGAACACCCCCTAGGTCCAAAGTGCAGTCTGATACGAATCGTGGCTGACCTCCAGGCATCCTTGACCCGATTCTCACAAGTTAGGTAACCAGTTCCTGAAGAACAGGCAAACCTCAGATGGGTTTTGTCATGATGCTTCAGTTGTTTCCTCTCTCCTTAAATCTGTTAGTTTTCCTCATCAGCCTTCTTGAAAAACAACAACAAAGCAGCTGGGCTCTGTCCACACAGGCTGAGCGAGGCCTGTTCATTACTCCCACGAACCCCTCCAGACAGGTTTCATTGTGGTCCCCACTTTGCAGATGAGAAAATGGAGACAGAGGTTAAACAGCTTGCTTGCGGTCACCTAGCTAGTAAGTAGCACAGTGATTCTCACTAAATCCCATTCCCATGCTCAGCCTGCCCAAACCCGCCCATGGGTCAGGGTGGTTCTGAGCCAATAAGCCTCTGATCCCATGACTAGTTTCCCAAGGAGAAAATGGGGCTCCACCCAAAAGTGCCCACTCCTGCTTCGTACCTGTCCAGCCCAGTTAATTGTATCCAAATTGCCTGGGTTGTTAAAAATGCGGATGCCTAGAACCTAGCTTCCGAGCCTCTAACTCCGAGATGCAGCATTGGAACCTGCATTTTTGTAAGCATAGTCAGTGATTCGGACACAAGTAATCGGAAACTATGCTGGGAAAGGAAATGGGGTGCAGGTAAAGAGACGGAAAAAAAGGAGGTGGTAAAGAGGGGAAGACTGAGGGATAAAAAAAAGAGCTCTGGGTGAGGACCAGCCCTTGACAGAATGACTTTGCCCCGTTCTCCATAGCGGCAAAATTTCTGCCCACCCTGCAAAGTCAGCACTAGGTTACACCTCCTCTGTGCTGTCTTCCTCCCTGGCTCCAGAAATAACCAGGGAGGCCTCTCAGGAATTTTGTTGCCCTTTAATCCAGACACTGGTGCATTCTCTTTTATGATGCTCAAGGAGTGGTTTCACTGCTGACTGCTTTGTGGATGACTTGTTTATCCTGCAGGAGGGCAGGGTGAGGGTGAAGTCCTGACACCCAGGCCTCAGGTCCTGGGGTCACTGCCAGACAGCAGGGGCTGGAGGAGGCAGAGCACAAGCAGTAAAGGCTTCAGAGACCATAGCCCACATCCCCATAGCCACATGCAGGCCCAGACTCCCAGCTCCTTGAGATCCTTGAGATCCCAGCCCTACTAGATCCTTTCCTGAGCTGCCACGCATGGGTCCATGTTGGGTACATGGTAGGCAATAGGTCAAGAGTGCCGATGCCGTCCACAGAGCTTGTCAATGGCAGTGGTGGCAGCAACTGCGGGGGCCCTGTGCACAGGCTGGGAGGTGGAGGCAGGCCCCATGGGAAGACACGCTAGGGTGATTGTGGTGTCAGCCTCAGGCACAGGAGGCACCTGCTGCTGTGTGTGCTGTATTCGTTTCCTGGGGCCACCACCACATGTCACTACTAACTTGGTGGTTTAAAACATTTATTTTCTCACAGTTCTGGAGGCCAGACTCTGAAGTTAGTATCACTGGGGCAAAATCAAGGCATTGGTTGGGGCTTGCTCCCTCCAAAGGCTCTAGGGAAGACTCCCTCCTTGTCTTCTCCAGCTCCTTGGGCTCACCCAGCCTTCCTTAACTTGTGGCAGCAATGACTCCCAACTCTGCCTCCATCTGCATACTGTCTTTTCTCTATGTCTGTGGGGGGGTCTTTCTTAATAAGAACACTGATCACTGGCTTTAGGACCCACCCTAAATCCAAGGTGGTCTCCAGTGCCTTGACTGATTACACCTGTAAAGACTCCTTTTCCAGGTAAGGCACAGCCACAGGTGCCAGGGATTAGGACTTGGACATATGGCAGGAGGGAGAACATAACTTAACCTACTATCCCAGAACATACTAAATAAATGGTAATAATTACGGACTCCTCCCCACTTTTTGCCTACCTCCCATCCCATTATGCCAATATCTACTGCTGGTGAAATCTTGCCCCTCCTAGGACCTGTCCTGGTGTCGGTTTTCACTCCAGGCAGCCTCTCCTCCAGCATCTAGAATACTAAGCGTGGCAGAGGAAACAGAGAAGAAAAACCAATTGCACCAGCAAAGATAAGTAAGGCCAAGTCCTTAAGATAAGTGCCAAGTCCTCTGAACATTACCAGGAGATCTCTTATGGAGTTCACCCTAGAGTGTAGAGGCAGAACCCAGAGCAGACTTGGGTGAAGGCCATGGTCACGCGGCCCCTGCCCCACTGACTCATCCAATCCTGTGTGAGTCTCATATCCCACCATAATCTCGGCATCTCCTGCTTAAAGGTCACCCACATCGCACTAGGTAGTGTGGTAAAAAGCAGGCTGCAAAAAATCTGCTCCAAATCCCCCTCTGCCACCATTTGTGTGGTCTGACTTTGAGCTGCTCAGCTTGCTTCTCTGCAAAGTCACTCTGATGATAACACCTACAGATGTAAATCCTTTTTCCAGCCAGGCCAAGAAGAAATACAGCAATCCTTCCCCACAGGCTTACGCAGAGGGCTAAATGAATAAGGAAGGTTCCAGGCCCAGAGTGGGCATTCCACAAGTAGTCCTTTACCAGATGAAGGTGTTGCCAATGCAGCAGGGGAGCCATTCAGTTCACCAGGTTTGAGGGCACAGCTACTTTAACTAGCATCTGCATATTGGCACTTCCTAACTCTCACTTCCTCCTGCAGAGCTAACTGCCTAACTGTATATCTCAGGTGTCCGTGATCAAACTCAAATCCTTCCCTTTCAGCAACTCCTCCTGCTGTAACCTGCATCTGAGTAACAACACCAATTTCAAACATGTGACAGGTGTCTCTCCTTTAGCAGTCTCCCCAAAGCAGTCTCCAGGTGGTGTTGGTTCTCCCCGAATATTCGTTGAGTCTCTTTCCACCACTTTATGGCGACCTTGTCTTCACACATTTAAAACCACATCACTTGTCACCTCAAGTATTACAACTGCTTCCCTTCTTAGTCCCTTCCCTGCTCTGATTATGTCCACAAGGTTGATATTTCTCAAACACAGATCTAATCACAGGTCGGGGCTGAAAAGCACCTGTAGGTCAAAGGTCAACTGCCTTAACTGACTACAAGGCCCTGTGACCAGCTCTATCTCCCTCCACCTGTTCTCCCATCATCCCCTAAATGGACCTGTGCCAAGCTACTCATGGTTCTCCAATCACCTCTGTTCCACTCCCTTTCATTTGTCTATGTCTTGCAGTATTTGATCCCTTTGCCTTGAACATTCTTTCATCTACTCATCATGGTACTGGCCTTTTATCAACCTTCAAGACTCAATTCTTTCTGAAGGCTTCAACGTTCCCTCTATGCTCCCATAGTATCATGTCCTGTAATACTGCACTTACACATCACATCACAAATGTGTATTATCCACCCTGTGACCCACAGCCTGAGACTAAGCTTCTTCCAGTTTGCAACTGTCTCTTCTGTCTATATTTCTGGTACCTATCAATAGTTAGTGTCTTAACAGCATTTGTTGATATGTTGAATGCCAAGGATAGAGAAGCATATTAACAGATCTACCTGACCCTTATCGAAGAAAAATACTATGTTATATAATGGGAAAATAGCCCCAACATCCCTAATAGCTTAAAGTTTTGAAACATAACAACATGTCTTCATGTGGTCATTTATTTAAGAATTTAAAATAAAATCCAAGAGTGAAAGTCTTTTGTTGGAAGAGGAGACTAGTATTTTTATAGAATTTACTGGCAGCTAGCATGAATACACAATCACTGTTGCAACTAGCACACCTTTGGGTAGTCAACATTTTGATAGGATCTAGATCACTATCTAGATTAAATTTCCTGAGCAAGGTCAATAGTGAGCATATCCTGCATGGTTGATTAAAGAAGACGAGTTCTGAGATAGCAGGTGACAAGAATCACATTCTGTGGGGAGACTGATCAGCCCATAGAGAAATAAAGCCATTCTCCATCTCCACCCAGCAGTGGATCATAACTACCTTTCAGTAATCCAAGCACTCTGATTATGGATACCCACTTTCTCCAAATCCACCATGTGCTTTCCCATATCCCTGCCATTGTTCTCTACCCAAAGTTCCCTCCTGTAATTTCTACCCCACAATGCTCTCACCATAAGCCAAGGCCCAAGTCATTCTGACAGGGATCATTCTTTTCTCCCACATGAAAATTTTAGGTGGACATTTGGTTACAATTTCCTTTATAGGCCGGGCACGGTGGCTCATGCCTGTAAGCTTCAGCCTATGAAGCGGCCGGAGCTAGGGATTGCAGTTCGAGTCCCGCCTGGGGCCCGTAGTGAGACCTAGTTCCAAAAAAATAGCTGGGCATGGTGGCGCTTGCCTGTAATCCCAGCTACCTGGGAAGCTGAGGCTGGGGATGGCTTGAGTCTGTGGTACCCCGGGCAACGAGAGCCTGTGGTTCCACGGGCAAAAATAGCAAAACATAGCCTCAAAAAAAAAAAAAATCTCCTTTATAACTCGATATAACCAAATGGCCTAGTTCTAGCTGCCAGAACATGTGAGGTTCTCCTGGGTCTTGGCCTTTAATCTTCTGCTGTGTGTTCCTCCATTCTCTCTCTACCTTTCCCACAAGCAGACACACATGGTATAGCCATGACCAAACTTTAATCATGCATATTATGGCAATGTCTATCAGAAGAGTGAACCAAAGCAAGGAACTGTAGCAGAATTGGGTTCTTGAATGACCTTGTGGAGCTGAGCCGACCACCAGCCTAGGCTGCCATCTACAAGGACATTGTCAGAGGAGAAATAAAATTCTATCTTAAGAGTGAAATAATCTGGCCAGGCACAGTGGCTCGTGCCTGTAAGCTTCAGCCTATGAAGCAGCCGGGGCTAGGGATCGCGATTTGAATCCCGCCTGGGGCCCATAGCGAGACCTAGTTCCAAAAAAAAAAAAAAAAAAATCTAGGTGTGGTGGTGCATGCCTGTAATTCCAGCTACCTGGGAAGCTGAGGCTGGGAATTGCTTGAGTCTGTGGTACCCTGGGCAACAAGAACCTGCGATTCCATGAGCAAAAATATCAAGACCTAGTCTAAAAAAAAAAAAAAGAGTGAAATAATCTGAATTGCTGTGCTGAAGAATCGCTGTGCCATAACTTACATACCTGCCATGTCCTCTGAGCTCTTCTGGAGTCTCCCTGTGTCTGTCTGCAATCCTAGCATGAGCATTTTGAAGGCAATGTCCATCTAACACTTTGTGTGTGATTACAGCTACCTCTGTGCACGTCAAACTGTCCCTGGTGGACTGAACGGTTCTCAAGAGCAAAGGCCACTCTGATTTCATCTTTGATGTCCCCCAGAGCAATCACATAGTGTCCTGTACAGGAGTCATGTTTGCTGAAGAAGTGAGTGAATACACAGTGCTTCCCACTCACATACTGTTTTTTAGAAGAAAAACAAAGATATCAGCGACAGAGTTGATATACAACATTTAAACAGAAACCGGGGCTGGGGGGGAATGGCTAACCAAGAGACCTGGTGTGCTGAAATGGGAATAGCAATTCTCCAAAAATAAATGTATTGTGGTAACAAAGCCTGAAAAGACCTCGCTGAGATACACAGATGGTTGCTGAAGCCCTGTAGCCACCCTTTCCTCCCCTGGGACCCCACCTACCTCAGAAGACCGAAATAGACATGGGTGCATGCTCTCAGGACCAGGGTGATGGCTTCTGCCAACTGGATCGCCTCCCCCCAGGGCACCTAGAGTTTCTCAAAAGTACCAGGAAAGGTGACCAACATTTTTCTCCCAAGCTGGTGCAGCACAGAAGGAGAGGGACCTTCTAGGCCATGTGAAAAACACTCAGCCACCGGGTATGAGATCTGGGGCCAACTGCCAGGATTGAATCCCAGCTCTGCCACTTACTAGCTGTGTGACCTTGGACAAGTAACTTAAGCTCTCTGTACCTCCATTTCCTCACCTGTAAAACACAGATGATAATAGAAGCCACACTTGAGGTCACAGGGTTGAGTGAGCTTGTATATATTAAGGCACCTAGAACAGTGGTGCACAGTACATGGCAGCCATTGTCATCAGCATCACCCTGATTCTCAGGTGCTAGGAGGGAGCTCATCCCGCAGAGTCCTCTGTGCAAGAGGTAAAGAAAAGAAAACCTCCATTTTTCATATTAAAAATTCTGAGATTCAAAGGGATTATGTGAACTGCTAGATGTCACCAGGAGGTGAACCCCTCTCCAACATCCCAGCTCTAATTCCTGTGCAGATGGAATTCGGCAATCTTCAGCTGAAGTGTTCTTTCCTGCCCTCAGGAAGGGTTCCCAGGATTCAGGAAGAAGTGGGACCAGAAGGACAAGAGCTGAGGGGAAGCTATAGTCTCCCCTGCTCTTGTGTGGCTGCTTAGGAGTTAACATGAGCAGCGAGAACTCTCTGGATACCATTGCCCACTGCCCATCTCCCGAAGACTCCTGACCCACCTGGGCTGAGTGTACTCCACTGGGTTAGGTCCGGGTCAAGGAATATTGGGGGTGGGACAGGCAGGAAGTTGCTTGCTTATTTACTGATGAAAGGATGTGAAAATCTCTTTGGGGACCAAAAAGATACAGATGATGTGGTGAACAAGTATTTAAAAAGGAAGGACTGGATGAGGAAGTATAAATGAGAACGTAGAAAAGGGGTTCTCAGACCGTGTCATAGTACACTTTAGTCAAAGTGATCCAAATAAAGCCAAGCTGTGTGCATGCGTATGTGGTGCATGCATGCATGTACACATCACAGACCCAGACAGGCATCAGGGACAGAGAGCAAGCATCAAGGAGACATTCAGGGAGAAAAGAAATAATAGAGGGTGAAAAGAGAACCAGCAGAAGAGGAAGAAGGAAAAGGAGGTGAGAAAGGGAAGAAAAAGAAAGAAAAGCAGCCTCAAAATTCCACAGATGTGATGGTTGTCTTCCCCTTGTCATGCACAAAACTGAGAAGAATAGTGACTCCCCCCAATGGAGCTCTTCAGGAAACCGTAGAACATTTGGTTGCTGGGTGCTAACCAACACCCCAGCCCCCAGTCCTAAGTAACCGCCTTCCTCTCTTTCCCTGATTTGATAGACTCCCTCTTCCTCCCTGAGTTATTTCTTCCATAAAACTGAAGAAAGGATGCTGTCTGTCGTGGCCTCCTCTCTGCTAACTCAATGTGTCAGGCAGGTGGAGTTATCTGGCCCAAAGTGCCTGTGGACGGCCTCCAAGAAGAGGTCACCTACATCCCCAGGCCCAGGTAAGCGTTTCCCAGGAAAACTGAGCTCCAGAAATCCTCTAGCCCAAGGTAAGGTCACCCAGCTTGCCTAAGGATGGAAACGCTGAAGGCCCCTCTGTCTTCCATGGATATCTACCCCTCCCCAGGGCCAGCAGACACAAAATGGTAACCACAAACCACAACTCCCTCCTGAGCTGAAAAGAGCCCTTCTGTCTCCAGAGAGGCCAGCTGTGAACCATCAGCCAGCAGCTCTCTGGACTCTTTCCATTCCCACACCTCAGTTGCTAGCCCCCCAGATCCCCCTGGAACTTGGCAGATCCACACTTCACCCGTGAACTTTCTTCCAGGTCAGACAGGACTCCAGGCAGGACCCCAGGCTGGGTTCCTCCACTGCCTTTGTTTTCACTACAAGAGAAACCCGAGCCAAACAGTCATCCTTGAGACTGTATCCTCCTCACAACTGCTTTCAGGTGGAGGAGATTCCAGGTCCCAGCCCCTTCCTGCCCATGTCTCTTATCCCTTGGCAGGGTCAGCAGGATGGGTTTGGGAATTCCTGTATTCCTACAGCTCCAAGTCCACAACTCAGCCTTGGACAGAATTGCCTCTGGCTCAACAGCGTGAATCTAACACACCCAGTTCCAAGTCTCCTTTTATTGGAGTCCAGGCAGATTTGCCACATGGCAGGCGGGTAAGAAAGCTTCCTGGGTGGTTTGACACTCCTGACTCCTATGAATCTCTTCTTGGTGTCCATCCTCCACAGACACAGGAGCCCATAGAAACCTCTTCTTGACCTCCTACATGGGAGAGATCAGAGGTCTGCAGGCCCTGAGCTGTTCTGGGCCACCTCCCAAAACCTGGTGGACCAGTTCCCTGCAGCTACCATAGCAAATTACTATAAACCAGGGGACTTCAAACAAGTTCACAGTTCTGGAAACTAAAGTCTGAAATCTGTGTTCCTGATCTGAAATCAAGACATTGAAAGACTGTACTCTTCCAGAAGTTCTGCAGAAGGGAAGGGGATTTTCTCCCCTCTTCCAGCTTCTGGTGGTTCTGGCATTCCTTAGGCTTATGGTCTCACCACTCCATTCTCTGCTTCTAATGTCACATCCCTTCTCTTCTGTGTGTGGGTCCACTCTGCCACCCTCTTATAAGGATGCATGTGACTGTATTTAGGGCCCACCAAGATAATCCAGGAGAATCTCCCCATTTTGAGCTCCTTCGCTCAACCTCAACTGGATTAAATTTCACTTAATCACATCTGGATTAGGCAAAATCCTATAATCCACATACAGTGACATTCATATGTTTTGGAAATTAAGATCATGATGTATTTGGGGGCAATTATTTAGAGTCACACATCTGGCCATATTGAAACTCTGACCGTCATTAGATCTAAACGCTTCCCATGCCTAAATCCATATTCCCAACCACCCCAGAGAGGTGGCTACTGTCAAGAGCCGGGCGCAGGTTGCAAGAAAGGATGAACAAGAGAGATTGACACAGTCTGGAGGCTGTGGGCTATCAGAAGTATGACTGGTAGCCACTTTAAAGTAAATTAGTAGGCCTTTTATAGGGTCTAGGCAAGGGGGAAAATAGGTGGTCAAGAGAATGTTTTACGATCAATTAACTAGGGAAGACTGAAGGCTAGGGTACAATAAAATTGGGTAAAACATTAGTTCCTGTGAGATACTGGCAGGCAGGGAATTCACCCATAAATCTGTTGGTAACTCCCAAGGAATGTTTCTTAAGGTAAATATTGGAGGAATGGAGAAGCTGCTCTCTGCTCTCTGGATAGCCTCATGCCAGTCCTGTCTTCAGTGCTCTGAAGCTGAATAAGATAGTGAAGTATTCCTCACTTCACAGCATGAGTCCAGTCCAGTCTCAGCTGGTAGCCTCTGATAGGCTACTATGAGAGTCAGAAGCAGTTGGGTGAATAACGCAAAGAAATGGTGATGTAGAGGGTTCAGCTAGAGTCCTCACCTTAAGCTTCATTTTGGTCCTTGCTAGATCTGTGGCCTTGAAGTTGTCTAGTTTACTCAAACCTGAAGGGAGTTACTTTGGCATGTGACATTACATAGATGTGAGACAGTTCCCAGATCTATGAATGGCAGAAGCAGTGCCCTCAATCCTGTGTCGATGTTTGGGGTAGTGCCTGGAATTGGGTCTGATTCACAGTCATGAGTCAATAAAGTCTAGCTATTACAATCATTATTACATAATATTATCATTATGTACATATTATTACATACACATTATATCATTACATACTTAGTAGATGGGATTTGCTTTCAGTAGGACTTGCAGTCACTGAAAAACCAGGACAAAACAGAATTATGGAAGCCAACAGAAAAAGAGAGCTCCTTATATCTAGCTTGATATTTAGAACTACTATAAGTTGGGTGGTGTTTTATTTTACGAGAAGAAAGTAAAGATCACAAAGTTAAGACCCAGAAGACATGGGGACACCCCCATATTTCCCAGTTCCCCTGTAGCTAGCCAGGTCTATGTGACCAGCTCTAGTCAGTGAACTATTAGCAAAAGATAGTTGTCACTAGCAGGAAAAGGCAAAAGAAAGACCCTTGGGAACCCTCTGCTCTCCCTCTACTTGCCATGGTGACCACGAGGTTTTCTCAAACACAATATGGGGACAACTCAGATCCCTGAGTCATTCTGGAAAGCTAATTATTTGATCCACAGAAGACTTCCTATAAATAAAAAAACAAAAGGCAAATCTGAACTTTGACATTTGTTTGTTATCACAGCATAGCCTATCCTTCAATGACTAAAAACCCAGGTCTTCTAACCAGGTGTCCTTCCATCTTTCTTTCCCACCAAGCTTTTCAAAGGAGTTGTCTACATTACCTGTTTTCACTTCGTACCTCCTGTTTGCCTTTCATCTCTCCCGTCAGTCTCTAGCCCACCACTCTGCTGAATCTGCCCTGAGACCACTGCATCAGTTGATGCTGTTAGATTCAGCCCAACTAGACATGAGCAGCCACCTGAGTGAGGAGCCCCTAGAATCACACGCTGCTTCATCCCACCTCTGATTGGGACTCATCTGGAAGGTCAGAATAATGAGCCAAAGCAACAACAAGATCAGAGCATTTTTAGAGAAAATCTGGAAAATGAGACTAAAAGTTCTCAACTCTGCAGTCTTAGAAAAATAGGTTGAAAAGTTATTCAGAACTATTGGGAACAGGGAATCCAGTTGGAGAGGGATGTGGGACAGATTGGGGGTAGGGACAGAGCTAAAGTCAGACAGTCCCCCTTTTCTATTGTCCTACAGACTTTCTCTTCTAAGATCTGTCTGGGGACAGAGGCAGGTCCCAGGGAGCAGATAAAGCAAAACTGCCATTCTTAGTCTGCCAGCCTGAGACTGATCCCTCCTCATGTGATATCATTTCTTCATCTGGTTTCTGACATTTCACACTATCTACTACTGCCTTATCTGCTTCCTCTACCCACAGCTCTCCTGCCCACCCACAGAGGAAGAGTGACTAATCTACCCTGATCAGTGTAGATGGGAAAAGAGATGGGTCTCCCATAGAAACACCTCAGGAAGTGCTGGGGCCAGGACCACCCCGAAGATGGCCCCCCAAAAGGGTTCTATTTCCTGCTCCTCCTGAATTTGTCATTGCCACTTGAAGGCCAAACTCTGAGGGCAAAAGGAAGTTATTTCTGGTTCTTATTTTCCAGAACAATAAATGGTCCCAAGTATGGGCAAAATGACTTCCTCCAACTGGAGTCCTCTGTCGGTGTCTCCCCTGAGTTAGTTGTGGTTAGGTGTATGTGCTTCCCTTTCTCCTCCCACCCCCAAGTCCTTAGTGAGGGACTGCCTTCTTTGTATTTATATTTCGTTTGTGCGTATAGTACAGCCTCTTCTTGTAAGTCATCTAGCAGGTGACTCTATCTTACAAAAGTCACTGGAAATTAATACAGTGAGTGACTGTATGGGACTTGTTTCTATAATTCAGTCAACAAATACCTACCAAGTACCTATTCTATGTGGGGCACTTTTATAGGTGCTGAGACTAGAGCTGTACACAAAATAAGGCAGACCTTGCCTCAGGGAATTCCCATTCAGCTGAGTATAGAAGGCCTAAGGGCACATAGTGGAACATTTGAAAGAGCTTGCTTCATCCAAGTACTTACAGAATAATCACCGGTTGAGAAGGGGTTGAGAATGATCATTTTACTCTTTTTAGGTGTTTCTTGAAGTAACTTTAAAAGAAAACAGAACTCCACAAGAACTGGCAATTCCTGCAAGAGATTTATATACAAACTTGTAAACACAGATGTGCCCTTCAGGGAAAACATAAATATCTCCAATTCCAAGAAAGCCTTCTTTCCCTTGGGAAAAATGAGAGTTAGAGGGGGATGGTGGGAGACCCACATTCGTTAGCCCCAGTAATGATAGAGGGCTGTGGTGAAATTGGAGGGTCATGGCCCCCAGCACTGGTGGTGCCACATTAGAATAGCAGCCATTGTGCCTTGGTGGGTGGAGACTTGGAGAAGAGAGGCCAAGCCTTCTGGTGATGGGATCAGTAAGAGGGGATTTAAGGATAAGACAGACAGAAGGGAAGAGAAGGCATAGAGCAGAGGAGGCTGGAGGTGCAGCAGGAGCTGCAACTGCCATGTGCAGGCAGCAGGCAGGGAAGGAAACCATACTGTAGCCTTGCCTTTCTTCCCTGGGCTGGTGAGAAACCTGTGGAAGCATGTTGGAGAAACTTGTGACCTGTGTAAACTGACTTGGAAATTTGATATTTAAGAACTTGATTTAACGTAGAAACTGTGAAGCTTGAAAATTGTCTGGAGAACTGAAGAGAACATGCTGTGTTGCTGTTTTCATCATGAGAAGTCTGAAGTGGGCCAGGCATGGTGGCTCGTGCCTGTAAGCTTCAGCCTATGAAGCGGCCGGGGCTAGGGATAGTGGTTGGAGTCCTGCCTGGGGCTCGTAGTGAGACCTAGTCCCAAAAAAATAGCTGGGCGTGGTGGTACACGCCTGTAATCTCAGCCTGTAATCAGCTTCCCTACCTGGGAAGCTGAGACTGGGGATTGCTTGAGTCTGTGTTACCACAGGCAGTGGGAGCCTGCAGTTTGATGGGCAAAAATAGCGCGACCTAGACTCAAAAAAAAAAAAAAAAAAGAAGTCTGAAGTGGTTGCTGCTGTTATATTGAGTGAGTCTTGTTGGTTTTAGGCCTCTTCAGAGTTGAAGCTGAAAGAATGCTGGGCCTGTGCCTTTTGGAGAATTAAAGATGTCATCCTAGTTTCCTCATTGAATATGAATCTCCTGCTTTTGAAGAAGGATTGATGACACCATCTTGGCTTTTTCATCTGGCTTGAAGTGAGTAGAGCTGTGCCTGCCATTGGAAGAAGGAGAGAGAGCTCCATCTTGGCTTCTTCTGGCTTGAAGTGAATAGTTGTGCCTTTGGAAAAAGGAGTAATGATGCCATCTTGATTCTTTCATCTAGATTGACTGTGGGATGGCCGCCATTTTGTGAACGCATATGGCTGCTGAAGCCATGTGCAGATTTTGGACTAGAGACTAAACTGGTTTGGTAAGATAATCAAAGGGGGTCCATTGTATGCTCAGTGACTTTTGCTTATTTTGTCTTTTTAATTAGTAAATCTGTTTTGCCTCCTAGTGTGGTCTTGCTAACGCTTGCTTAGGCTGGGACAAATCTTAGAAGTAGCTGGGTTTATAGAGCCAGCTGCTCCTGTTTGTAAGTTTAGTTAAGCACCCTGTTTTGTTTGTTTTCTGACCTGATATCAGTAAGGTACATAATGGAAAGGTTCTTGAGAGAGTGGCTTTTCAATGTTATCACACAGTCTGACTGTTTGAAATTTACACCAAACTTCAGGATGAGATCATGACTCTGGGTTTGTTTCAGATGAGTCAAGACACATTGGACCCAGGAGAATCCACACTGGCAAACAGCATGCTTTCCCACATGTCCATTTGTCCCACCAGGCAGGTAATGACTTCATGTAATCACCCTGTCTACTCTACTCCAAACAGGCCATCTCCAAAGCTGGTTAAGCTCCTAATACCACCCTGGCATTACCAGATATCTGATTCTGTAAAATATCTGCTGATCTTCTTGACCGCAAGACTCACTCTCTGGACAACTGGGGGCAGTTGGGGGCAGTGCTGAATAAGGGGAGGGAAGAGGAGGAGGTCAGGATAGTACATTCTGCTCAGTTGGCTGAGGCTCCACACAGAGGCCTCACCTTTCCATCTCTTCTGAGATTAAATGAGGCAGCAAATGGAAATACACTGAAACATGTCAGGTGTCTAGTCATTTTTTAAAATTATTGGCATATTCAGTTGCTTCTGGAAACAATGAACTCTCTATTATCTTAGCAGGGTATGAAAAGCATGTGCCTCCACTTGTGTTACAGGAACTACAACCATGTGTTATCTGATTCCCTGATCTGCCCCCCATTTGTCCCCCATTCACCTCCCTCCAGCACCACCACTACCACTCATGCCTCTCTAAATTTGCATCTCCATGCAGTTTCTAGAGCAGAGCACTGTGTGATAAAGGGTTTTTTTTTGTTGTTGTTGTTTTTTGAGTCTAGGTCTCGCTATTTTTGCCTGTGGAACTGCAGGCTCTCTCGTTGCCCGGGGTACCACAGACTCAAGCAATCCCCAGCCTCAGCTTCCCAGGTAGCTGGGATCACAGGCGCGCACCACCACGCCCAGCTATTTTTTTGGAACTAGGTCTCGCTACGGGTCCCAGGCGGGACTCAAACCGCGATCCCTAGCCCCTGCCGCTTCATAGGCTGAAGCTTACAGGCACGAGCCACCATGCCCGGCCACACTGTGTGATAAAGGTTAACAGTACCCAAAAAGAAAATTGCTCCTTCTGGGTCTCAGTTCAGTATGATATCACTAAACCCTTGGAATGTCCTGCCTGACAAGAGTGAGGGTCTTTGAGCTGGACATGGTGGTGTGCACCTTAGTCCAAGCGCTGGGAAAACAAGAGGCCTGGAATTGCTTGTGTTCTCAGGCTCGAGACTACCCAGGGCAACTTAGTGAGACTTGGTCTTGAAAAAGCAGTCGGGTGCAGTGGCACAAACCTGTAATCCCAGCTACCTGGGAGGCTGAGGCTGGGGATTGCTTGAGTCTATGGGATCGGGTGATACCTAGTCTCAAAAAAAAAAAAAAGAGTGTCTTTGTTTTACCGGGGACGTTGGTGTCACAATGTGATTGTGATGGGAACTTGGACCATGTGGTATCAGCTTGATCTACAGAGGATTGGAAATTAAGAATCAGCCAAGTGGATGATCCACTATGGCGACCTGACTGAACCCCAATAAAAATTCTGGACAATCAAAGCTCAGGTAAGCTTCCTTCCCCTGTGGCAATATTCTCCATGTATTGTCACCATCATTGGCAGGAAAAGGAGGTGCTGTCCATAACTCCTCTGGGACTGCACCTGGCCGTGATAAAAAGCTTCATTCTTGGAATTTTAAGCTTCACTTGGATCTTCCCTTGGCTAACTCCTTTCACTGTATCAACTATAAGCTTAACCACTTTCTGTAACTTCTGTCATCCTTCTAGTAATTCATGGAGACACCGGAACTTGCAACCAACATCAGAAGTGAGAGTGGTCTTGGGGACGCCTTCACACTCTGTAAGTTGTTAACCTTTTTGTGACAAGGACTTGTGTGTGGTTTGGCAGTCTGAAAAAGCTGCTGAGCTTTCTCTCAGGGAAACATGCTCAAACTCATAAAATATCAAGCGTTCAGAGAAAAGCAGTTATGTTGACATGTGAGTGACAAAATATGTGCTTCTTTCTCAAAGTGTTGAATAACAGATTCTAGTGCAGATTTAATAGCTAGTTTTGAAGTAGCAACAAGTTTTGATATCTCAAAATATCACCACAACTCTAAAGAGCTGTGGATTTGTCCATGTCTAAATCACAGATATTGTTACTACCAGTGTATACTGTTGACTACATTCATAATTGCAGGCAATTCTAAATTTCATTTAGAGACTCATGAAAAGAAAAGAACTACTTTTATCCCCACCCAAGGTCACAGATCATCTCACAAGTCCTTCAGTCCCAGAGTAAGAAATCTGGCTAAGGGTATGGTTGATTTGCTCACTCTTCAGTTTCTTAGGTAGAGCTGCTGCTCTCAGTGTTATTTATAATAGCACAGCTAACACTTAGAGAGCACATGCTCTGAGCAAGGCATCATAAATATGGAAGTTTTGTATAAATTTGAACCATTATTTTTACATTATGTCACTCACCCTTTCTGGGTAAGAAAATAACTACCATTTGTCATGCCTAATATGGACAAAGCCCGTTCTGAGCATTTTCAATGCATTCTTCTCTTAGGCATCATTACAACTCAATGAGGTATGTCTGTTATCTTCTAATTTTATGGACAAAGACAGTGAGGCTTAGAGTTTAAGTGACATATTCAAAGTATAACACCAGTAACGATAAAACAAGGAACTCAAGCCCAGATCTCCTTGACTCAAGACCAAGAAGAGCTAGCTCACAAAAATGGAAAGAATGGAACTCTATAAACAAAGGTGACTACTGAGATGCACCAGACGACCTGACTGCAGAGGTCCTTCAAAGGCTGAACACTGAGTGGAAAGAACGAGCACTCAGCACCAGGTCCCACATGGATTAACAAGTCAATGATTGAAGAGGTGTCAGGAATGCCTGTGCTAATCTTTAGTGAGCAGAGTCCAGAACCATAGCAGACTAACCTAGCCATGGAAAGCAACCTAGTTTCTTGAAGAAAACTCTTGCTCTGCATGCAGGAATCTGCAGGTGTCCCGCAGAGCTAACAGCATCCTCCATCCCAGGACACATGGGACTTTTGCTTTTGCCAAAGAAAAAAACATTTCAGATTTTTACTGGAGTGGACTCTAGATTCTACATCGTGGTTGTTGGCAGGAAAGCATCCAGGAGGCCTTGCAGAGGCAGTCAGGTAAGGAAAAAAGTGAGAACAGGACAAGTTTCAGAAGAGGAAACGATGTGACACTGAAACCATTGCTCCCTGTTTCCTCACAATGGCAGGCCCTGCTGAATCCAGTCTCAGAATCCTTCTCAACATACCTGTCAGGCAGAAACAACCAACTGACTGAACTTGACTTTATTGCAGTCACACATGCTACGAGGAAAAGAGAAATGCTATACTCCTGAAATGACAAGAAAACAGAATAGCTCATACATGTATTTATCTTATACCAGTCCCTGTGCTAACCACCTTACATGCATTAATTCACATTTTCCTCCATAGCAATAATCTTATGAGGTTTATACTAGCATTAGCCCTGTTTTCCATAAGAGAAAATGAAGGCATTTGCACAGTCATGTAGTGAGTAAGGGCTAAGGTCAGGATTTGACCAGACAGTCTGGGTCTAAAACCTGCAACTCTAAACAAGCATAGCACACACTGACCTCATCCACATGCCAGGGGTGTCTTCGGCTAATGATTATAGCAAAAGACAATGAGGAAAACGGTGTTACAGTTATGCATGTTAGCAAAGGTGGCTGACATAGCACTGCTAAAAGACTAAGCTGTGTAGTCCTTGGAGAGATGCTCCTGCCCTGAACACACCTTGCTCTGTTCCTGCTTCTCAGTGCCACACGTTGTCCAGGTCTCACCCCCCACTCAACCCCCCAGAGCCACTATCTGCAGGCTCAGCAAGTGGCAGGAGACAGAGCCTAGTAGGGTACATGTCTGACACTTCTGGCTGAGGCTGCCCCTCTTCCCACTTCCAGTCCCTATGGACTTGACCATGGACTTGACTCAATTTCAGGTCCAGAGCAAATCCCTGGTACTATCAAAACTGGCCCAGCTAGACCTAGAAAGTCCCTGGCTTCTGGGCATTCAATGAACAATGCAGTTGTCTTCACAGATGCATCAGTTCACCCCTGCCTCAGATCACAGTCAGCTGCCCACGGAAACAAGCCAGAACCCAAGCACATAATGCAGCCATTGGATCACATCTTCTTTTTCCAAGGAGAAAGGAGGGAACTTTAAGGGAGCCATCCAACAGCAGCCTCAGTCTCTGCCATGCAAAACACCCTCCCCGCCCTTGCGGGTAGCTGCTGTCATCAGTAGGAAGAAGTGTGTTCCCTCTCAAGACTCCTGGATCTTGAGGTGGCCAGTGGGTGATCTTGGCAGAACAAGTGACGTGCTGTCCACTTTAGCTCCAGGTCCACCAGTGCTTCTTCCTCCTTGTCCATAGGCACAAAGACGGAAATGGAGACTTTCTCGGGAACATGAGACCTATAGCACTCTGTATTAGCAATGGCTACTGTGATCCCAGAATGGCTGAGGGCCCCACGGGGAGTCAGGTGGGAGACTGAGGGCACACTGAAGTGTCTCCACCCAGCCCAACCCAAGCAAACCATGCTGGTATTATCCATCCTTTGGCGTTAACTCAGGCCCCTCTCCTCCTTCTACCCACTAAAAAGACAAATTTTCAGAAATCCATTTAACGCTCCCCAAGCACTTTCAAGAAACTTTGTGGAGCCCTTTGCAGGCTATGATATCCTTTCACGGGTGGTATTTCATTTACCCTTATATGAAGTTTGAGAGATATGAAGGGCACTTCACTATGCCCATTTCCTAGGCAAGAAAAGAGGTTCTCAAACAGCTGGTGACAAAGCATCACACCAAATAAAACAGCAGGGAAAAAACCAAGACCAGATGGGACTGCAAAGTCCTTGCTCTTCCACTATATGAAGCCAGCTCCCCACTGTGCTGATGCCGCCAGGGCTGCCCTCTTCCTCTTCCTCAAAGCAAAACAGAATTAGAACCAGGTGTATCCAGGCCTGGAATACAGCTCTGGTGCTTTACTGCCCCTCCCTGCTCCCCATCCTCTACCCCTCCCCCACTGTCCTGACCATTGTTGCTAGAGCAGGTAAGCCAGGCCACTGCAGTCTCACCAATATTTGGTCAGCACTCACCTCCCACTGATGAGGCAGGGAGCAGCTGAAATGAGAGGCTTAGACAACCCTGTCTACACTGAGGTTATAAATGTATAATTCTCTGCACTTATCCCCAGCTTTGTTCTGTAGAGAAAGCACTTCACGAATAGGTCAGGCTGAGGGTGACTCAGACAGCGTCACTCACATCTGCTTAGGTCAAGAAAAGTCAGGTGGAGAGAAGCGTTCTAAGTAGTTCCTGCAGCCAGAGCAATCATTTTGCGGTAGATCTCTGGGGGAATGCTACCTCCTTGGGGGAGCTTCACAGGACCTGCGCCAGACCCTCCAGGCACAGCCCCTGCAGCTTCATCATGCCATCCTCTTTGACAGTAGGTTCACCAAAATTACCCATGGCCCAGTTTCAAGAGATGACCAGACTCTGACAGACGATCAGGTTCATACATGAACCAGGTGCCCTCTGCAATTTTGCCCTTTTCCTCACCCTCTCTGCTCATTCTGGTGCCCACTCATCCCTGCCTGGTCCAGGGCAGGAGATGCAATCTAGTAAAAGTAGGGCCTGGTGAGGTGTGAAGTCACTCTTCCCAGAAATGATGAGTGCAGTTCCACAAAGAAGAGTCCTGACTGGGTGGAGAGGTTGCAACTGGTTTATTGACTGGGCAGGGTTCCCATGTAACTGGGCATTGCCATTCATCCCTGCCCTGCCTTTCAAACCTCTGAGCTGGGTTCTCTCCTTCCCACCTGGGGCACTATGCTGGGAAGAACCTAAAACATTTAGATCACTTTCTTTTCTTTTTTTTGGGGGGGTCTAGGTCTCACTATTTTGCAGGCTCACATTGTCTGGGGTAGCACAGACTCAAGCAATCCCCAGCCTCAGCTTCCCAGGTAGCTGGGATTACAGGTGCACGCCACCACGCCCAGCTATTTTTTTGGGACTAGGTCTCGCTTTGTTGCCCCAGGTAGGTCTCGAACCAAGATCCCCAGTCCCAGCCATACTCCATAGGCTGTTGCTTACAGGCACACACCCCTGTGCCCGACTTCGCTTTCGATATTGGCCAGTAATCCCAGTTTTCAGGAAAATGCTAGGCCAACATATGTGAAAACTTGAATCTCTCAGTCAATTCCAGGTTTAATCCCTCTTCATCTTCCACTCCTGTTTCTAACCTCACACCTTCCGGACACAGAAACCCAGCTGGGGAAGCTCATGGTTTTCTCTTTGTCTTTTCCTCCTGAACTTTCTATTCTACCTTCCACCTGCTTTGGACTTAGAACTCTCCAAGTTAGGGGCAGGGAGCAGATAAAAGAAGCATGAGGTAAAAGTGCCCTATTAACGTGTTACTTGGGTTTCCTACTCTTCTCTGGTCAGAATTAAAAAATAAGGGCCGGGCACGGTAGTGTATGCCTTTAATCGCAGCCTGCAAGGCCGAGGTTAGGAATCGCTTGAGTCCCTGGGTCTGAGACCTGCCTGGGGGTTCGAGACCTGCCCGGGGCAACATAGTGAGACCTAGTCTCAAAAAATAGCTGGGCGTCGTGGTACATGCCTATAATCCCAGACACCTGGAAGGCTCGGCCTGGGGATCGCTTGAGTCTATGGTACCAACATGAGCCTGCAGTTCCCTGGGCAACAAAACAAGACCTAGTTAAAAAAAAAAAAAAAAGAAAGAAAGAAAGAAAAGAAATGAAAGTACAGGATTCTACTTCAATTTGAATGTCACATAAATGATTAATCATTTTTTAGAATAAAGATGTTGCATGCCATGCCATATTTGTGCATCCTGTATTTTATGTGGCAGAGGTACTCTGGTTGCCAAATGCCTCCAGGTCATAGATAGTGTATTAGCTTCCTATGACTGCTATGACAAAAATGCCACACATTAAAAGATTTTAAATGCACCCTATGTTCTTATTCTTCTGGAAGTCAAATATCTAAACTGGGTTTCTGGGGTTGTATTCATCTTGGAGGCATGAGAGGTGAAGCTGGCTTCTTGTCTTTTGCAGTTTCTGGAGACTGCCTGCATTCCTCAGTATGTGACCCCCTCCTCCCACACTCAAATCAGTGTCAGCATTTATTCTCTCTGACCTTTGCTTCTATCCTCACATCTTCTTTTCAGGCCCATCTGGTTAATCCAAGTACTGTGCCCACCTCAAGATCCTTAATGGTATTTGCAAAATCCCTTTTGCAATTAAGGTAACCATATTCGTAGGCTCTGGGACTAGGATGTGGACTTCTCTGGGAAATGTTACTTAGCAATTATCTATAGTCAGGTCCTTTCCCTATGCCTCAAGCAGGCTTTAACAGGCTCTTTGAAGGATCTCCTTCTGGGGATCCTGATACCACCTGCTTCTTTGATTCAGGCAGTATAGGTAATTGCCCTCTCCAATTGACTTTCTACTAAATTCCTCAACTTGAACGTATTCCTCAACTTGAAGAGGCACTTTCTGCTGGTGTTTCCTCTCCTAAACAACACAAAGCAAAGACACCTTGAGAAACACTTTCAAGGCTGTCAAGTTTGGCTACCAATCAAGGTGTCAGGTCACCTTAGAGCCCAAAGAAACATTCCAGTGCTGGCCCCAACTAATTCTGGAACTCCAAAAAAAATAGTTTAAAGGTGCCACATGGGTGGCCTGTTCATTCTTTCTCATTAAAAAAATCCTCAACTCTGAGAAGTAGTTAGCGTTTTCTTAGATCTCGGCTGTAGGTATGTGATATGCCAAGTTCAGGAGTTGCAAGACCAGTTTGGATACCTCTTAGTAAGTTCTTCATGGATGGTCTAGCACATGTCACGAATATGTGTGTTGACGGAGGTAAGAAGATCTTACTGGAGAGGGTGGGGAGCAGGAGATTACATGTTTTTCTAAACCTGGGACTTCAACCAATGTTGCCAAACAGCTGGAAAAATCTGGTCTATCCTTCCAGACAAAGAGTGACCCAGAAATCAAATTCACAATGTTGTTCTGATGTTACCTATCTAGAGGTATTCACATGTAAAAGAGGAGAAAGCAATGCATGACTCAAAGGTTTGCACTACTAATGAAAACAGGTCCCAGGATGAAGACAGCCTTCACGGGAGAGCTGAGCATCAGCATTCCACAAGGGAAGTGGGTACTGAGACATCCCTGACTGGCACAGTCTGTAATGGCCAATTGCAAGGCAGCTAGAATGGTACCAGATGGTCCATAGACTTCATTTGCTTGCCTATTCTGCAGACTTATAGTGACCAGCTATATCTGGAAGGATACTGAAGATGCCCTGGACTGGGTGCCTCATCAGTGCACATCTACCATGGCGGCAGGGTAGCAGCACGGTGCCCTCTCTGACGTAGCAGAGACAGTGGCTGCAGAACTGGTTCTGGGTGTGAGGCCTGGCTTCTTGCTTCCAAGCTGTGTGACACTGAGGTGGTTGCTAAATCTCTCAGTGCCTACAAAGTGATAAGACAAGCCGGGCACGGTGGCACGTGCCTGTAATCACCAGCCTATGGAAGTGTGACTGGGACTGGGGATCATGGTTTGAGTCCCGCCTGGGACAACATAGGGAGATCTAGTTCCAAAAAAATAGCTGGGCATGGTGGTGCGCGCCTGTAATCCCAGCTACCTGGGAAGCTGAGGCTGGGGATTGCTTGAGTCTGTGGTACCCCGGGCAACATGAGCCTGCGGTTCCGCAGGCAAAAATAGCGAGACCTAGTCTCAATAATAATGATAATAAAGTGATAAGACATATCTAAATCACAGAGTTCTTAATCCTAGGAAAGTTAAGGTAAATGATGTTTATAGAGCACCTGGGATATAGTTTCACCAACAAGTGTTATTCCTCTTCTTTCCACCTCTAAGATGCACGCCTGTCAACTTTTACCTCTTTGTGTTTATATATAGGTGGGCATAGACACAGGGAGACTAGTCATTATTCAGTCCCCACATCACACAGTCACAAATCCATCTGGACAAAGGACAGAGGCATCATTAAGTTAATCAGAGGCCCACCCTGGGTGTGACAAAATTCCTCTGGCGTGCCATTTGGGTGTGTCTACCAATCGGCATTCTGCAGGGAGAGTTTTTCAGCTTATAAAGATCAGGTGGTTTTGCTGTGAACTTGTGAGGTAATCTCATCCCCTCCACATCCTCTCCAATCCCTCCCCCACACACACACATTCACTCTTGGAAGTGGGGGTAGTGGAATGGACACCATCTTCCACTCCCTAGGACATCTGCACAAAGCAGGGTATCATGGAAATCTCTTTTTTTTCTTAAAACTAGGTCTCACTACTTTAGCCCGTGGAACCACAGGCTCACATTGCCCGGAGTACCACAGACTCAAGCAATTCCCAGCTTCAGCTTCCCGGGTAGCTGGGACTACAGGCGCGCGCCACCATGCCCAGCTATTTTTGGGAACTAGGTCTCGCTGTGTTGCCCCAAGTGGGACTCAAACTGTGATCCCTAACCCCTGCCACTTCATAGGCTGAAGCTTACAGGCACGAGCCACCGTGCCCAGCTTCAGTTGCATCATTTTATGATATTTCCTAGCAACCCCAGGAGGTTGGCATTTTATTAGACTTAATTTACAGAGAGGGAATGGGGCATAAAGAAGAACTAAGTCAAGACTAGGGTTTGCACAGACTCCATCCTGGCCTGTGCTGTGGGCCTCAGTCCTCCCCATGGCTGAGAGTATTTCAACCAGCCACAGCAATATTACTTCCTGACCCACTATTAGTTCACAAAAAGCTTCAAGCTCTTGATGCTTCTCCCCTCCCTAAGATGACAAACACAACCTACCACAACCTCCACCCCAAGAACTTCAAAATAGCAGGACAGGCCGGGAACGGTGGCCCGTGCCTGTAAGCTTCAGCCTATGAAGCAGCCAGGACTAGGGATCGTGGTTCGAGTCCTGCCTGGGGCCCATAGTGAGACCTAGTTCCAAAAAATTAGCTGGGCATGGTGGCGCGTGCCTGTCATCCCAGCTACCTGGGAAGCTGAGGCTGGGGATTGCTTGTGTCTGTGGTACCCTGGGAAAGAGAGCCTGCGGTTCCACTGGCAAAAATAGCAAGACCTAGTCTCAAAAAACAAAACCAAAAAACCAAAACAAAAACAAAATGGCAGGACAGTCCCCTGCACCAATCTGCTCACACCCTGCTGCCCCTCGATTCTAGCAGATGGGTGACCACTTTCCCCACCCTGATGGAGCCAGCTAGAGTGAGGCCTTCTTTCAGCTTCTTCAGGCTGGCAGGCCTGGGAGGTGTTCAGTAGGCAGCATGAGGGTGGACTTAAGGGATGTGGCCGACACAACAGCCAGGAGATATCAGGAGGTGTGGGCCAGGGCTGCCATGACCCTAGGTCTGGAGGACTAGAAAGGAATCTCCACCGTGGGGCAGGCCAGAGGTTCCTGCTCCAGTGGGGCTGAAACTAGTGCTGACTCATGGGCAGCTGTGAGCAGAGCTCAGGGGGTGTGGTTTTGCAGGGTGTGTGGAGGTGATAATCCCAGCTTCTCCCCTGACCCATATGTGATCCAGTTCTTCCTCTGCACTGTTGAAGAACAGGCCTTCCTAGAGAGCCAGGGGGAGGTGACAAGTACCACATTAAGTGCCTAGAAAAGATCAAAGGGAGTTTCCTCCAAAAGGAGACCAGGAAATGGACCAGCAGTTCTGCCTGAAGGGCAGTGGTCTCCTTCTAGACGTCATAACAAGTTGCACCATAAACCTCACTTACTCTGTAGCTCTGCCTTCAGCAGCTTCTGGACCCATCCAAGGAGCATTGGGTGGTTGAATGAGTTTGTGGAATTAATGAGGTCCTCACAGTGACCCAGGAGGTGTCAGCATGAGCAATGCATGCCTATAGATGGTATAAAGAGAAGAGAGCCAACATTTGTTAGGGGCAAGTGTATCTGATTAAGCAGATGATAGGACAAGATTCCCAGTTTCAGATAAATAGCAAATACATTTTAAAATATAAATGTGCTTCGTGAGTATTTGGAATATGTCTTTATATCTGAATTTTTCATTGTGTTATTTATCTGACATGACGCCGGGTACCCCTAGTTGGGAGCCTGCTGTGTGTCAGATATCATCTACGTTCTGTTCCATCCCCACACAGCTCTGGGAGGGAGCAATTTTTAAGCCGTATTGTCTTCTTGTAAGATAAGAGACTAGGTCTCGCGATTTTTGCCCCTGGAACCGCAGGCTCACATTGCCCGGGGTACCACAGACTGAACGGCCTCAGCTTCCAAGGTAGCTGGGGTTACAGGCGCGCGCCACCACGCCCAGCTATTTTTTTGTGGGGGAGGGGACTAGGTCTTCACTATGCTGCCCCGAGCGGGACTTGAACCGCGACCCCTGGTCCCTGCTGCAGCTTCCTAGGTTGCTGCTTACAGTCATGCGCCACCATGCCCAGCTAAGAGAAAGGTACTTTGAGAGGTTACCTGATTTGCTTAAAGTACCACAGTTCGGGAAAGTAGGCGGGGTCAAACGCGGTGCCCAGACCTCCCAGGGTGGGGCGGGCTGTCTGTTGCTGACCTGGGGCTGGGGAGGGTCCCACATCATTATGGCCTGAGAAGGAGGATGCTAGAGGGGAGACACAGGGCTTATCACCAAGTCCAGGCACATGACCAGGGTGCCTACAGCAACACCAAAGGATGGGGGGAGGTCGGAGAGACGGGTACAGTCTAGTGACTGCTACCATTGTTTATAATTAATGCCTTTGCACCCAAGTGGTTTAGAGTCACATGAGGGATGCTTGCATGCTACATGATTAACACCAACCCAAGATATAACAATAGTGATAACAATAACAATAGCTAATGTATGCCAGGTATTGTGATAACTCTTTCTATACATTACTTCTTTCTATCTCTACTACCACCAAAAAAAGCCAATACTTCTTTTCACTCTTACTGATCGTCACCTTTGTTTAACATTACCATGTGCCAGGCCTATACAGGAAGTTTATGTTTTAGGGGATTTTTTTGTTTGTTTAATTTTTATTTTGTAATTTTCATACAACATTGGTCATGTTTGTATGGTTGTCATTCCCCTTAGGTTTGACCCTCCATTCCATACTGCACCCCTTATCCACCACCCTACCCCCCCTTTCACCCTTTCCTCCTCTGGTCACTCCAACTCTTCTCACTGCAAGCTGTTAGTCCATGTTTAGTCCATTAATCTTTCCCTTTTCTGGAAATATGTCCTTTTTTTCCTGGGTGCAGAACAGGAAGTTTATGTTATTATCTCATTTAACACAAACAACAACCCTGTCAGTATCATTATTCATAATTCAGACAGGAATCTGAGACTTTAAGAAGCAGGCCCAAGACCACACGAAATTCAAGCCCAAATATGTCTCATTCCAAAGTCCATGTGCCTTCCACCCTCCCACGTGGCCCTCCTCCATGTGAGAGGAAGGGAGGCAGAATCCAGCAAGACCAGTGCCAGCTAAGTCCTCCATACCCTCCAGGCAGACAAGGGGATCTATGTCCAAATACAGCCTCACTTCCCCTCCTGGAATTAAAAAGCCTCAAATAAAATTCGGGTCCCCTAATACCTCTGGTTGATAAATTCTCATAGGACAGCCCCTATGATCCCCAAAATTTCTCAATGATTCCTGATATAAGTCAACCCTGAGAGCCAGGCATGGTGGCGCATGCCTGTAAGCAGCAGCCTAGGAAGCAGGTAACATATCCAGACCTAGTCTCAAAAAATAGCTGGGCGTGGTAGCACACGCCTATAATCTCAGCTACCTGGGAGACTGAGGCTAGGGATTGCTTGAGCCTGGGATTGGGACTACCCCAGGCAACATAACAAGAACTAGCCTCAAATAAAAAAAAAAAAAAAAAAAGATCAGGATCAAGACAAAGACAGAGCATCATGAGAGCCAGAGAGACGCAGTGACCCAAGGAAGATGGTGCTCAGGCTGAAAGGAGATAGCAAGGAGCCAGGCCCTGGTGACCTCAGAAGGTCAGGACCCAGCCTTCTTGGAAAAACTGAAACCGCTGTAGTTTCTCCATTCTAAGGCACTATAGATTACAAGTACATCATGAAGTACTATGAAGTACACGAAGAAGTCCACTGTGTACATCTCACCTCTTTAAGAAGAAAGCATACATAATATTTTCATTCAGGAGGGTCCTAGGAGACACATACAAAGCTAAATCCACTCTCAGGCTGCCACTGTGACAGTGACCTTCTCTTTACCTGGGCTCCTCGCTTTAGTCTATTTAAGAACTTATTTTCAATTTATAATTGCAAGGACATGGAAACAACCCAAATGCCCCAGAACAGATGACTGGATGAAAAAGATGTGGTACATATACACAATGGAGTATTACTCATCAATTAAAAATGACAAATTTGATGAATTTATGGAAACCTGGATGTACCTAGAAGAAATCATTCTAGCAGAAACGAGTCAGATAGAAAGGGACAGAAACC
>PVHY01013999.1:0-39634 GCA_004024945.1 Uropsilus gracilis
TAGAAGAAATCATTCTAGCAGAAACGAGCCAGATGGAAAGGGACAGAAACCAAATGGTTTCACTAATATATGGTCAACCAAATGAAACTGCACAAGAGGAGAATGGGGACCAGCTGGAGCGGGTGGGAGGGGGAGGTGGTGGGTGACCCCCAGGGATTGAAATGATGTGAAATATAGATAAATAAATTAAAAAAAAAATGAGCTCCAGACAGGAGCAATGGTCATCAGACACCACAGCACAGAAGACATGATCCTTGAAGGTCAGAAACAGACCATTTTTGGACCGACACTACCAATTTTATTAGCATGGAGTTAGTGAGGTGGGGGAGCTAGAGGCTAAGGAATTAGGAAGAAAATGACAGAGCAGATAAACAGATGCTGTATTTGTCTACAGAGAGTGTAAGAGCGGTAAGTGTGGTTTTGGGGGCAAATCAGTTTGCAAAAATAATAGCACTGCTATCACCCAACAATAACCAAACAGAAGTTTTTTAAGGCTCCCATTCATGGTAAGAAAAAAATGCATACTTTGGAATGTGGGTAATAAAAGTAAACATGACTTTCATGGAGAAATTTTCCACCATTATGGTAGGAGATGAAGTACATGAATAAGTGGAGAGTATTCTCTGTTCATGAATAAAATAACTCAGTGTTGCTAAGATGTCAATTATTCCCATAGTCACTGATTTGTTCAATGTTATTGTTTCTAAAATTCATGAGAGAAGTACCAGGAAGGCAATTCAATTCTATACTTAAGAAAGAAAGAAAGAAAGAAAGAAAGAAAGAAAGAAAGAAAGAAAGAAAGAAAGAAAGAAAGAAAGAAAGAAAGAAAGAAAGAAAGAAAGAAAGAAAGAAAGAAAGAAAGAAAGAAAGAAAGAAAGAAAGAAAGAAAGAAAGAAAGAAAGAAAGAAAGAAAGAAAGAAAGAAAACAAAAGGAGGACTATCACAACATCAAAACTAAGTTCAAGGACTTAACAACTTTATGACTAAGTTATAGTAATTAAAAGATTATGGCACTATATAGTAATAATCGAATAGATCTAGATCAGCGGATCAAAACTCATTGTCCAGTCACAAAGTAGTCTATCACAGGAATTTAGTATATGATGGCTCATATATGAGGGCATAAAGCTAAATAGGCAAAGAAGACTTGTATTAATCATGTCTATGTCTTATATCTTAAAATATGCAAAATATAACAAAATGTTAAATACTCAAATCTCAAATAGTAGGTACAGCATAGTATCTACTCAAATCCCAAACAGTGTGCTTTTATAATAAACTTTTCCAAATTGATTTTAAATTTTACTACGAAAAAGGTAATATTTTCACTACAAATATCTCTTTATTAAAATCTGGAGGGAAGCGCTAACCACCCATTTCATGAATGCATGAAATAAATAAATTTGAGTTACCATATATATTAGAGCTAACACATGTTAGGAATATAGTATCCTCCTGGAATGATACATAGTGTTATGAATATGTTAGAGGCAGTTCCAGGATATCAGTGAGGCATAAAGGTTCTAAAGTAAAAGGCAATGAAGAAAAGATCATAATATATCAAAGGGTATAGTTTTAGATTAAGCTTAAGAAACTACTTGCTCGAGGTTTAGAACAGAGTTGTCAGCTCCTAAAATAAAATCTAAAAGAGCTATTTGTTACACAAAATGTTTCATACTTAGTTTACTTTAAGGTTTTTACCATTTGTAAGATTTCTAAACAACTAAATAAACTGAATTACAGTTCCTGGATGTGGTTTATTTTTAAGTATGGAAGAACATATAGGAACACAAAAGTTCAACTTGAATCAAGCAGGAAAAGCAGTAACTCGTGGATGCAATTACATGATTGAGTGCATTTTGAAATATACCCTAAATGAGATTCTCAGAGTCTATGAAAATCATTCAAACAGATAGAACTTTCTTATTTCAGAACCAAATGATCGTAATGGCGTAATGAAGCAGAGGAATATTGTGGGTATAAAGAAATCACATGTTCTCCATTTATATGTGTATGTGTGTGTATGAGTGTGTATGTGTATATTTAATTTAGCTAAACTCAGAATCCCGGTTCAGAGACTTTTCTTAAGGAGTTTTAGAATAGCAGCAACAATGACTGACTTACTTGAGAGGAAAATTTCAAACCATATCTTCATCAGAATCAGACTGTTAAGTAAAATTCACTGGGTCAAACCCAAACACCTCATTATTGCTGCCCTTTCTTAGCAAAGTTATGCTGCATAATGGATTCTGGAAAGATTCTACTGAGAACACCTGGCCGATCACCATGAGTCCAGTTAGCCCCAGGCAGTGGTACAACCTGGTTGCTATGTCCTTTCAGACCCAGGCAGTGGTACAACCTGGTTGCTACGTCCTTTCAGACCCTTGTGCACCTGCAACAGAGGCTGCACCTGCTCCTCCTGGACGCTCTCTCCCTGCCAACATGCCAAGATGGCTCCTCCTCAGTCTCCTTTGTCTCCCTCCTCAGCTTTCTGTTGTTCTCCCTCTTATGATTTGCTTTTTTATCAATTTGTTTTGGATTTCCACCTATTTTTCTAGTGCAGATTTCTTTCCTAAGCTCCAGACACATAAATCTAATCATCCAGAGCTGAGGTATCACTATGAGTAGCTGGTGGGGGTCAGACAAGGTGATGAAGAAATGCAGTTGGACCTGGGGCTGAGACAGTTTTTTCCTTGCTTTCTCCAGTGACTCAGTGCCCCATTCATCTTACCCAAGCTAGCCTTAAAGGTCAATGGTGCCCCAAAGTCCATCACAGCTCCTGAACGTCAGGTATACAAAGGTGATGCTTCCACAGCGGCTGCTATTTCCCTAGAGGTGGGCTTCCACAAACTTCACAGCACAAGGTTTCTCAGGATTTCTAGCCAACCATATGGTTATAGGGTTTTAGGCTGACTTGGTGCTTGACTGTCTTATCTCACCTCCCAGTTTCTAGACTGTCAATCAAACCAGTCAGATTCAACTGAGTTCGAATTCATCTATGAAGAGGCTTTTTCTTCTTGATGATTGCAGTGGCTCTTGTTCTTCCCCTGAACCCTGAATATAGCACTGAATCCAATCTGCTCCTTTTCCAATGTTCCTCATTTCAGGAAATACCAACACCCACTTTCCATTTAGCATTCTCCTTACTTCCCCTCTTATCTGAAGTTCTAGTCTTCTTCATGCTCTCTTAAGTGAGTTTTTTCTTTCCTGCTTCCTCCTGCCTTTCTTCAAACCCTCATCATCTCTTCTCTTACTTGTTACAGAAAATTGCACAACCACTCAAACTGAGATTCTAAACTCAAATTTTCAAAATCACAGATACCAACCCTGCTCCTGCCTGGGAGGGAACCAAAGACTAGTGTGGGAGACAGAGGAAACTGCACACCCATCTCAGATATGCAGAAGGCATCACCTTAGAGGCATGATCTCAATGACAGAAATTCACTCTGCCAGGGAGCTACCTGAGAACTTCCCTGTCTGGTGACATAGCTTTATGTTTATATTCCTAAACTACTATCTATGTACATGCACTGTTGATTTGTTTGTGTTTGAGAGAGAATTTCAGGTCAGGGAAGAAAAGTCTATAGTTCTAAGAGTTTTCATATGATTCAGTTCTGTGAGTCTTAGCATACAGCCTCAACATGATTAAAGTAGCTTATTATTAGAGGAAAGCTCTCCTGACACAATTGTTAGTCCCTCTCAGATCTGGAGAGCCACCCTGCAGGAAGCCCATCTCAGCTGGCAAGTCGTGAGGAAGAAATGCATTTGTAAGCAGCAGACTCATTTTTGAAGAGCTGAGAGCTGAGGAGAGTCCTGCTCTGCTGTATTAAACACATTGAGAAGCATTTTTAAAGTGACAGATGCAAACCCCATGCTTTCTCGTTCATCTGCCATGTCACAGAGTTCAGTGTGCCCTGGCCTAGCCCAGTTCACTCCTGAGATGGGCTCTGTGCTCCAGGAATGCCCTCCCTCCTCCCCTCACCCCCCGCCCCAGGACAATATCTGTGCTTGGCACAGGCAACAACCAAAAGTGACTTAGGCCTCAGGGATCATGCAGTCATTGTCCAATTTAAAAACTGAAATCATGTTTAGTAGATTTCAAGCATCTTAACTGGAATTGCCACAAAGTTGATTAAAATCCTAAAAATATAACAAAGAAATGTGGTTCTGAGTGAAGCAAAGGAGTAAGACATAAAGCCACCATCTTCAGAGCAAAATCTCAAGGAAACAGATTTGATGAGGGAAGGGAAGAGCGTGTCTGAATTTTGAAATAAAAGTTGAAAAACTCAGCCGGGTATAGTGGTGCATGCCTATAATCCCAGCTATTTGGGAGGGGGAGGCTAGGAATCACTTGAGTTCTGGATTTGGGACTACACTGGGCAACATAGTGAGACCTAGTCTCTAAAAAATTTAATTAATTAATTATTTTTTTTAAGTTTAAAAAATTCTCACCCAGTGATAGTGTTGATAGGAAATAATCCAGTCAATCTTGTCCTCATCACCCCATATGTCTCCTACAGATCTTATTTTTCCTGTCCAAATCACCTCCAGAGAAGGGGGTTGCTATATCATAAAATCCTTCTATTCAACTTACTTACACTTTTACAATTTAATAGTTTATTTCCTTTTTTCCCCCACCCGACCCCTAATAGCTTATTTTCACTGTACTTTCTAATGTCTTTCTATCCATGTATGACTCCTGATTCAAACCTTCCCTTTCTAGAGGCACATTATTCCCCCTCATTCCAATGGTTCTGTCTGGGGATCCTGATGGCTTCCATTTTCATTTGCCACATCAATGTACACTGCACCTGTTGCCTCAAACTTGCTCTCAACCATCAATATGTACTTGCAGCCTAAACTCCACCAAGTTGCAAGCTCTTGAAGAAAGACTTGAGCGTGCTTCTTCTTTTACTCCTTCACATATACTCTCAGAGAGGTGGTTATCACTACCCAATCACATCCCCATATCTGAGAAGATGTCCCAGTACCACTTCCTCCTACTAAATACTCTCTATGTGATTTTCTGTTTTCTCTGTTGCAACTTTTGCCATAATATATAGTAATCTTTGTCTTCCTCCATCTTCCAAGGGCAGGGACTTGTTAACCATCCCTAAATCTCTAGTTCATTGTTGTACCTGATGTAGGAGCTCAATAAATATATGGGGACCCCCTGGCAGCAGGGGAGTGTCTAATATTCTCACCATTCCTTATGAGATGCCCAGTGTCACACTCAGTGGTGTTGTCAGATTTAGTCTCTCTGGTGAAACCTGGGACTTGAGAAGTTTTGGCAAGAGATACTTCAGGACATTCCTCTGATACAGGGTAGTGATGCAGTTGAAAATTGTATTGGCGCCAAAATACCCTGGTGGGTAGAGTCTGAGAGAAAGACCCACACAAGAGAAAATGGGAAGCAGGAAGAGAGGACATATAAAAATGGAGGAGTGAAGAGAGAGAAGGAAGAAGTAGAGAGAGAGACAAGAATGGTGTACTGAGAGAACAGGTCCAAGGGCCTGGCCAGGGGAACAGGTTCAAGGGCCTGGAATAGTAAGCTGGTAGTGGCAAGGAACCACATGGTGGGAGAGTGGCCAGCAGAGATGTAGCCAGTGAGAAGTCAGATGCCAGAATGGCAGGCTGGGGATGACCAGGGGCTGCTGAGGGCAGGCCTGGTGGATTTGGCCAGACACCGCCAAAGACAGGCCAAGTAAAGGAAACACTGAGAGCCACAGCAAGTCCGCATATTTTAAAAGCTGATTAGGATCAGCAGTTGTGGAAGAAATTTGAAGAGCCTTGGAGAAGCAGAGCAGTGTGGAACACTGGAGAAGAAGCAAAAAGAAGATGCTGGAGAAAGACTGGAATTTACAGAGTGCCTGCCACTGTTTTGGAGGAGCAAAGGGGCACCATCTTGGACATACGTCTTTGGGATCTTTGGGACTGAAAATGGTGACTGGGGTAAGATAACTGGTCACTTGTGGCATTAAGGATTTTTCGTTTTCCTGGTTAATTTCCCTTGTTAATAAAAATCCATTGTTTAAACTGTTTTTGTCTGGCAACTTGGCAACTGCTACACGCAGGTGATATAGATCTGTGGTTTGTTAGTTAGAGGCTTCTGCTCCCTTTTGACCCAATTACACCTCTACTTAAAGTCATCCCCTTTATCCAAGTAAGTACTGAAGGTTCTCCTACTAAGATCTTGTCTCTTCAGAGGCCATGGAATTACTCGTATCATGTATGGTGACCAGCCAACCAAATAGTTAGAGATTTTCCTGGCTTTAAAACTAAATATCTCACATTCCAGGAACTTGGACTATAAGCTATTTTCAATGTTGCAGACTGAGGGGTAAGGGAATAGGATACCACTCTCCCTCATCCTTTGCACACATAATCACCCCATTCACTCACTCCCCACCCAGGGCTCTAAGCACAAACGCATCAAAATCATTAAAAAGAGCAAATGGTATTTACAACATCTGTTTTCTGCCCTACAAAGACCCCTGTGACAGAGAAACACAAATGCTGGTTACCCACTGATAATCAGCAAAGTTGGGGAAGGAAAATAATCTAACTCATTAACCTGCCCCATATGCAAGTCATTCAGCACAATGCTTGATGTGTAGTAAATAGCTACAATTACGATTATTGCTGAGAGCCAGACACAACCAGCCCCAAATAACACATAAGTCTGGACAGAACACAAAAGATGAATGCATGCATTTGAAATTACATCTGACTCAAACTATTAAAACTTGAGCATGCTTATGTCAGGTGGACATATTTGGTGGGGGCAGTGAGGAGTCAAGAAAAATAAATGGAAGAAGGCCGGGTGTGGAAGGGGCTCTGTAAAGCAAATGGGCTCATTAATCCAGATGCTGCGATTTTGTGTTTTTTCCGCGGGGAGAGTGCTTGCTTACATCATTGCTGAAGGATTTTTAAATCTTCCTTTGTGGCTAAAGTGAAATTCTGCTTCCTGTCTGGAAATGAAACAAAAGGTTATTTCTCTAGATGCTCATTTAATTGATCTCAGTATGTGTTTTAGAGTTTTGGGACCTCTCATCATCTACAGCTACTGGGGAAAAGATTTTGAAAGTGGTTTGTTCTCTTGCACTTTTCTAAATTAGGTCAATAAACAAATATACTAAACAAATGCTATCTTTGCAAGCTTTTGCTAGCTGTGCATCTAAAGATTGCCCTGGAGACCCTCACTTTAATTAGATTCAGTAGGGGGTCTAGACACTTTCATTGTATAGAGAATTTTCCAGTGTCCCACTTCAGGCATGAAGTTGTGAAGCTGGAACAAACACATGACTCCAAAATAAAGCATATAAATATATAGATTCATTTATAATTGTTTGGACAACACCCTCATGAAAGTTGATTTTCATGGTACTCTGATTTTCAAGTATTTATTTCCCAAACTGAGGGAATTTTGTTCTGTTTGGCCCAACATTATTGGTGGGGTAATAGCCCACATGTGAAATCATAGGCAGGTGGTTCAGGATACAAGACAGCCATTCAACACATACACCTGTGCTTGACATGGAAAATCATTTGGTAGAAAAATGTATCCATTTTAACTCCAGTTTTTTGAACACACTTATGACTAGAAATAAAGAGAGATTGTTAACAGTGTTCACATTATATCTGAATTGTGGAAATGATATTTTCACATCTGAATATTCTATTTTTAAAATACTAGTGGATTACTGGTAAATGAATAACTAGCATAATTAAAACTAAATAAAATAATATAAATTTGAATAAAGAAATTATTTTCTGTTACAACAGAGAATTTCCACTGACTCTAGTGCCCAGTAAACCTGGAAAGTGACTCAACACAGCAGGAGATGCTATAATTAGAGCACATCAGACCTGATGGAACCCTGGAGACCCAGCTGGACTCCCTCATTTCATGGTGATGGAATGAAAGCCCTAGAAGCCAAACATCTTGCTCTAAACCCTACTGCTCATTAGTGCAGCAACCAGGTTTTCTGACACACATGTGAATATCTGTCACATGCCTCACAATCTAAATTAAAACAGCTCACATACTTCCAAGAACTTCATGCTTCATACACATGTCACTCTAGAAACTTCAGACTACAGAATATGCGATTGTAACTCAAAAACAAAAGCGTACCCTTTGGGTAGATTCTCTGAAGTGGCATTGCTGGATTGAATGGCAGTTCCATTTTCAGTAGTTTTTGTTTTTCTGGGTTTTTTGGGGTTTTTTGTTTTTTTTTTAAGACTAGGTCTCGCTATTTTTGCCCATGGAACCACAGGCTCTCATTGCCCGGGGTACCACAGACTCAAGCAATCCCCAACCTCAGCTTCCCAGGTAGCTGGGATGACAGGTGTGCACCACCACGCCCAGCTATATTTTTGGAACTAGGTCTCGTTACGGGCTCCAGGCGGGACTCGAACCGTGATCCCTAGCCCCGGCCACTTCATAGGCTGAAGCTTACAGGCACGAGCCACCGTGCCTGGCCCATTAGTAGTTTGAGGGTCCTCCATACATCTTTCCATGATGACTGGACTTGTCTGTATTCCCACCAGCAGTGTAAAAGTGTTTCTTTTTCTTCACATCCTCACCAGTATTTCTTGCTGCAGGGCATCCAGATTCTAAAGATGGACCTGAATATGTAGATGAGGCACTTATATAGCTTATAATAATTAAATCCCAGAGTTGGAATCTGAACAGTCAAACTGTGTATCACCTCTAAGAGGAGTTCTTCCAAGTTAATATTCACTTACACAAAGCAAATATATCAAACTGATATCCTTGAGCACGTATAGAAATGTATAAGTCATCTATGGTAGTTCGTATCCTACCCTACTATGTTGTAGATTCAATTTCCTTTTTAATTTCCTGTTCTAGATTTGACTTAGCTGAGGGCAGGCACTGTAACACGTCAGTCATTCATGTACTGAAGTACTAAGCAGAGGAAGTACACTGGAAGACACTTGTTTCACTTTAACACATGTCTGTTGATATTTATAACTGGGTTTGGTCATAGTTTTTCTCCTATTTTGCTTTTCTTGGCAGATTTTTTGATCAATGTATATCTCCCTATACAAATAATTTAGAAACTGTCCCATGAAATAGCTTAAGCATCTTTAGAAATATTTCTTCCTTAAAAGTACAGTGTAATTGCTGAAAGGATACAAACATGTGTGAACTGGCTGCCCACAACAAAGATACTTAGCACAGGCTGCTGTGTCCAAGGAAAATACATCCACACATGGCAAAAGAACATTGCTCCAGGAAAGAAGAGGAAGAATCCAATAGACTAAAAATTGACCAACATCTGGCAGTGAAAGAAGAGATAGACCAGAGGAGGGGACAAAAAAGGGAGGGGGGAGGAACATCTAAAAAATAAAATAAAATAAAATAATGTACAGTGTAATTGTCCTCAGAAACCATCAATACCTTTATAGTAAAATAGCTCTTAATACAAGTCTCTATTTTTGGTAGTAAAAAACTTGTTCAAATGATCTGTCTTTACTAGGGTTAGTTTTAGTAACGGACACCTTCATTTACAGTCAGAATCTCAAGTTAATTGTGTAATTCTGAGTAAAATAGTCTCCTGTGAGTCTTTTAACTTATTTCCCTTGTCTGTTTTCATCTCCCCCTGCTGTTGCTAATGTTGGATATTTATATATTTTCTCTCACTTCTTTATTTTAAAGATAGCTCTTGAATTGAATGAAGTATTATATCTTTTCTTCATTTACTTCAGTCTGAAATGCATCATTTTCTTCCAAACCCAAATGCTCCAAAATAGATGAATGGTACAGAAAGTTGTGGTATATATTCACAATGGAATTCTATTCATCAATCAAAAAAGACAAATATGTCATTTGAAGCAACATGGATGGAGCTAGAAAGAATCTAGCAGAAATATGCCAGAAAGAAAATGAGAAACACTGAATGTTCTCACTTATATGAGGGATAAAGGGAAAACAAACAATCAAACAGACAAGAAAAATTTAAAACTAACTTTCAGCAAAATTGAACCATAGAGCATGAAAGGGGGTGACTTAAGATGGGAGGGGCTCAAAAGACTAAGATGGTGGTTCACAGGTGATAAGGTGGTGGAAGAACCCTGGGATAGATAACAATGGAAAATAAGATAAATGATATACTAAATAAAAATAAACAAATATAGAAAGAAAAAGACAATATAATAGATTTGTCACATGTATCTTTTTCACTAATAGAAATGACATAATTTAATTAAGATGTGACTGCAGATATTTGGAAATATCCTTTGTACCCATAATTATTCTGAAATTATAGTGGTGATCAGATCTACTAACTGCTATTAGTTAATATGCAACAAAGATGAACAATTTTAACTCTAACACAAATTTATTCTTTTAACATTTGATAGCTGTGCTCTGATGCAAATGTTTACCTCTGTAAAGTCTATGTATTTTTTATTCTTATATAAATAATTTATATATATATATATATTTCATATCATTGTAGTCCCGGGGGGGGGTCACCCACCACCTCCCCTTCCTGGCCACTCCAGTTGGTTTGCCCCACCCCCAGTAGTGTACTTTTGTTTGGTGGCCCATATACTAGTGAAACCATTTGGTTTCTGCTAATATGATTTCTTTTGGTATATCCATGCTATCATAAATTCATCAAATTTGTCATTTTTAATTGATGATTTTAATTTAATTGATGCAACAACATTTGGGTTGTTTCCATGTCATTGCAACTATAAATAGTTGCAATAAACTATAAATACTTGCAATAAATAGCAAATATAAATAGTTGCGGCAATAAATATCTGAGCACAGGTGTCCCTTTGCATAAGTATTGAAGTGTCCTTTGGGTTCCCAGAAGAGCAATTGCTAGATCAAATGGTAGTTCCATTTTCATTAGTTTGAGGGTCCTCCATATTGTTTTCCATAGTGACTGGATCATTTACATTCCCACCAGCAGTGTGAGAGTGTTCCTTTCTCTTCACTTCCATGCCAGCACTTGCTGTTGCCCTTTTTTTTTTTTTAATGTGGGCCATTCTTACTAGTGTAAGATGATATCTCATTGTGATTTTGACTTGCATTTCCCTGATTGCTAGTGATGTTGAGCAATTTTTCATGTGCTTGTTGGCCACTTGTATTTCCTCTTTGGAGACGTATCTTTTTAGTTCTTCTCCCCATTTTTTGATTGGGCTTCTTGTTTTCTTTTTGTTTAGTTGTGTGAGTTCCTTGTGAATCTTTGTTATTAATCCCTTATCACTCTTGTGGAGGGCAAAAATTTTTTCCCATTCAGTTGGACATCTCTTTGTTTTTTCTGTTGTCTGTTTTGCTGTACAGAAGCTTTTAGTTTGCTGTAGTCCAATCTGTTTATGCTTTCTTTTATTTTTTTGCCATCTATACATGTGTCCAGAAAGGGATTTCTGAATTGTAATTTGTGGAAGGTTTTGTCTAGGTTTTCCTCTATGCATTTTATGGTTTCAGGTCTGACATCGAAGTCTTTTATCCATTTTGAGTTCATTTTTATACATGGTATAAGGGAGTTGTCTTGGTTCATTTTTTTGCATGTCTTGGTCCAGTCTTCTCAGCACCATGTATATATAATATATATATATTATATATATATATAATGTTTAATTTATTAGAGAAATTCTTTGTCTTCACTAGGCTATCAAAGTACTCATGAAATGGTTTTGAAGATCAAAGTATACAAAATACAAACTGGAGAACAGAGTTGTGAATCAGTCAAGGAAGAATTAAGCTAAATTCTAATAGTAAACAACTTACAGGTATCAGTAGTTTAAACAGGAAAGAATTATTTTGACAAATCTAGATTGCCACATGTCTACCTTGGTTAGTGGGAAAGGTATCATTCTATCTGTGCACTTGAAAGTAATACTATGTTGTATATCAGTCACAGCTCATTAAAAAACTTTAAATCATGATCTAATGATAACCTGTTTACAAGAAACACACTTTAATTATACAGATATAGATAATTAAAAATTAGAATGAAAAAGATTTTGATACTAATTGAAAGCAAAAATAGCCACATTATTTTCAAAACAGATTTCAGAGTAAAGAATGTTGTGAGAAATAAGGTAAATCCAAGGCTAACTCTTTGAGATCAGTGAAGTGGATAAATATCTAACCAGAATGATCAGGAATAAAAGAAAAAATACAATTTACTAATTTCATAAATCATAGAGGGGAAATAACTACAGATTCTAATGATACTAAAAGAATAATAATAAAATATTAGGTGTGAGTTTGTGTTACTGAACTCAATAATATAGATGAGTAAATTGCAAGAGACATTGTATTATTTAATTTATTTTTTAATAATTTATATATATATATATATATTTTACATCTTTGTATTCCTCAAGGTTCACCTACCACCTCCCGTCCCTGACCACTCCCACCCATTCCCCCATCCCCAGTTGTGTACTTTAGTTTGGTTGTTAGCTTGTTTTGATTTTTCCTCCTGGCTTTTTGCTTCTTTTTTCTTTATCCCATATATTAGTGAAACTATTTGGTTTCTGTCTTTTTCTCTCTGACTTGTTTCTGCTAAAGAGGCATATAGTATTAACTCTCACTCTGAATAGATAATGCAAGTAGCTTTGTATAAATGAAAATTAATTTATAATTGGAAAATATTATTAGCTCAACATCATTAGCCCTCAGGAAATTCAAATCAAAAGCTCCATGAGATATTATTTCACTTTCACTATGATACCTATAATGAGAATGTCAGATAATATAACAAATATTGGTAAAGATGTGGAAAAGTTACAGAATTTCATTAATAATTAAGGAAATGTAAATTGAAATCATAGCAGAAGACCACTCTGCATATACATGTGCCAAAATGGCTACAACAACAAAGGTTACAAAGATTAAAGTTTTACAATGATGTCTGCCTGATAACTGAATTATCAGACATTGTTAGAGTATCAATTGAGAAAACAATTTTGAAAAACTCCTTGTCACATATATTAAACTTGAATAAATGTATCTATGATATGAATAGCAATTTCATTTCTAGGTCTATCCTAATAGAAACATATAATACATGTATTAGAACACATTTACAAAAATTCTGATTCATAAAAGCATTATTCTTCATTGCCCAAAATTAGTAAGTACTAAAATACTAAACTGTTAATAATTATGACATATTTACCTACTATAGTACTATATAGTAATGAAATGGGTGATGTACAACTATACTAAACAATACTAATAATTCTTACATGCAAAATGTTGTGATAGAAAGTAGCAACCATGAGTACTAATCTGTGCTGCTAAGAATAAGAAGGGTGTAATACATGCTTGGCATGGGAAACTGCCTGGGATAAAGTATAAGTTTTTCCCAGGGTGATGACAGTGTTCTATTTCTCAATGTGGGTGCCCACTGTATTGATGTGTTCATTTTGTGAAAACTAAGTTGTACACTTCTGATACGTACAAACATTTTCCTGCTTGCACATGTTCACAAAAAGGTCTATAAATCATAAAGTTACAATTCCATCTTCAGCTTCAGATTTTCTCTGTTGAATAGTAACATGTTTTCTTTTTTTTTCCAAGTATAAGGCAACAGATTTTACATGCTTCATGCTATACAGAGAAGTGAGTCGTTCTTGAAGGAGAAAACATTTCCCCTGTGATCTCTGTATTTATTTTGAGGAGTAAAAGAACATCTTTTACTCCACAAGAACCCATAGAAAATCCTGTAACTTCAGTGTGGATTTGTTTTCAGTTTCATGTGCAGGTCCTTTTCTGGTTTCAGTTCTGCAAGTGCTTGCTGCCACATAGCTATGCTAAATCAAAGAGAATGTTCCTGGTCTGCTCCATAAACACAGACAAAACCAACATAGCTGATGTCCAAGTGTCACAGGGGGTGTTGTAAGCAAGCAATTTAAATCTGAATGTATGAAATGCTAAAATGATACCATACATGAAATTCTCCCTGTGGCTTATTGGGGACAAAAAGGTAAATGATTTTGTTTTCAAACAAAATTTTATCTAAGGCCATATTTGGCTAACTTAGTTATTTGTTGTACAGATATAAATGACTGGAATGTTGAATGAAAAAGATGTCAGTACTAACTAAAAGTAAGAACCGCTATATCATTTTCAAGATAGATTTCAAAGAATGTTAGGAGAAATAAACAAGGCAAGTCTAAGGCAAAGTCATGGTTTTGTTGCAGAGATAATGTGACCCTTTGGTTTTTCCCGAAGGTTTTTCCCCAGCTGCCTCACCTTGACCCCTCAAAGGATATTGTATGGTCACAACAATCTCACTGCCTCTACAATCCAAATTATAATTACCTTCTATTTTATATGGAGAAGACAAAGAAGATACAGAACATAATGCAGTATCAAAGTATGTAATTATGTGGCAGAGATGCACAAACTTTCAGTTAGAAGAATATGTTCTGGGAACAGCATGGAGACTATTATTAACAATACTTTCCTACATATTTGAAAGTTGCTAGGAATAGCTCTTAAAAGTTCTCACCACAAAAAAAAAAAGTAAAAAAACTCAATGAGATGATGAATGTGTTAACTAATGTAATGTAGTGATCACTTCAGAATACATATTTATCAAATTCACATTGCACCCCTGAACCTAATAAAATGTTATATATCAACTATATCTCAATAAATGGACTTAAGCTAATTTTTTTAAAGAATGAGGTTTCTCAATAAAATTTTTGAACAAAAAGTTTCCTGATTTCTTTGTAAAAGAAATTACAAACTTAATGTTCAAATATTTACAGTATTATCATAAGGAATATCTAAGTAGTAGAGAGAGCTACACTCCACTTCCTTGAGGAACAAGTGACTGCATAAATTACTTTAGCATTCTTCTGCACAGGACATTATCTCTTCACCCCATTTATAATTTATAATTTATTCATTTATGATTACATACTCAGAGATATTTATTTTATATTTTGGTCATAACCCAATTTGTTCTCAAATTATTTGAACTTTAGACACTGGGAGTTCTCCAAGTTGGCTCCTATGTCTCCTTAGACATCCTCTCATCACAGTGGATTTTTCTCTTTCCCTCCCTCCTTCCTCCCTCCTCCTTTCTTTTTTCCCTCCCCTCTCTCCCTCCCCTACCTCCCGTCCCTCCCCTTCCTTCCTTCCTTCCTTCCTTCCTTCCTTCCTTCCTTCTTCTACTACTTCATGACTGGTTTTGCTCTATAAGATGTTCCAGGCACATCCTGTAAGTGTCTCTCACCTCAACCCTAGAATCAGTCATTTCTCCAAGCAGCCCTAGTTCCTTCTAGTGAAGACTGAGACTAGAAACCAAGATCTTGAAGCTAGGAAGTCCTGTTTAATTTTAATATCACAAATACAGTATTTGTGCTTTATATATTAAAAGTGCAAAGGATTTTTTGGCCCCCCAAACCCATCTTCATCCCCTTAGATTTGATATTACCATGACCTATAATGTAAGTCCTAAGCATCTTAGTCAACTCAATTAATTGAAGAAGATTAATATAAATAAAGGTAGGGGGGCAAAATTATTCCTTAAAGATTATAGATTTTATACCTAAATAAACACTAGGCTTCAATTTGAAAGCTTTTGTATGTGAGTGTGAGTATGAGTGTGTATGTGTGAGAGAGAGAGAAAGGGAGAGACTTCAACTACTCACAGTGGGTACCAGGCTTAGGTATACAAACACAGGTATCACATAAATCACATGGATAATATTAGTATTGGCTCACCTGAGGCCTCAGGTATACAAGTTTGCTCTTATCAGGCAGAATATCTCAAGGTTCAAGACATTTAATCCCAGGAGCCAGTTTAGAGCCAGACCTGAAAACAGGATTTTCTTAAAATTACACTGAGTTACAACCCAGGACTATTGAACTGACCCTTTCCTGTATAGGTGGCTTAAAAATAAAAACAAGAAAATGGGAAAGAGTCAGAAAGTCTAAAAATCTTAAAGTTGAATTAAATGGTTAAAAAAACTCAACATATATCTCCATAAGCAAGTCCATTAAATCAATGCCTACATTTGGGATTGAAACAATAACAAAAGGAAACAAAAGAGGAGAAAGAGAGAAATCAGGTATAGAGAAGTAAACAGAAGCCACCAAATCTAGAGACTGATTTGGGGGAGAAGAGGTTCATGGACACTCTCTTGTCTCCAGCTGTCCCAACTTCACACACCCAGCAGTACTCTAAGTAAATTTCCGCATCTGTCAGCATGGACATCACATGGTGAGCCAAGCCATCGACTCTAGAGACCTCAGCCTGTAATCAACAGTGCAGGCTCTGTGGTCCTTTCACATGCACAGGTGACCACCTTTTGCTAGGAAGTTTGCTGCTTCTGTCATGCTTGTAAATTATGGGCACGCAGATGTAAGCTTCTTGGAGTGAAAGTATATTGCTTACTGCTTCACTAACCACAATCGTCACATCTTAGCATCTTCTCACACCGCATCCACTTTTCTGGAATTACAGTCTCCTGTATCTACATATTACAGAAACAGAGATGATCCACTGAGGGCAATGAAAAAAACCTAATGAACAACATGCCACTGTGAACAGCAAGTGTCTAAAAGCTTCCACGTTAACCTTTAAGAACTGGGACAAATAAGAGAAAGAATAAAGGTGCCACAGAGCATGTTCTACTCCACTGCAAAGAGAAAAATGCATTTACTGAAAGCAAGCTGCCACCACTTATGAAACGCTATCAGGGCTCCAAGTCCAATTATAGAGGGGAGAAAAATCAATAGTGATTCACTTCCTTGTTAGAGGAATTGATTTTCCCAATAAAGTTCACAATATTCAGAGAGTTTGTCTTAATCATTTTCTGGCAAAATGGCAATGCTCCAACTCTCCCAAATTGTATAGTTAAATTGAAATCAGTGGTTTAGCCATGCATGGAGCTACAAATTAGTCTCATCAAGAAGAGTCACACATTCATCAGATAGAAGGTGAGCAAAAGTACCAGGCAGTCATCCCACTCTTACCAAATACACAGATGTTGATGTTCTCTCTTTGAAAAACAATATAAGTAAGCACCATGATCTTCCAGTTGTCACTCAGGCTTTAACATAAAAGCAGACATCTGGTTTCCGTTTTCTTTTGCTGATAAATAAAATCATATTCTTGAGTATGGAAAAACCTATGTCTGCATTCCAATCCTTCTATGTTACTGGCTGCATGACCTTGACAAAATCAGTTCACTTCCCAAAACTGCTTTTCATCTTTGAAAAGAGACAGTATTTGCCAGTGTGTATACATAGATACAGATACAGATATAGATATAGGGCTATAAAACAATTATGTGTAATTCAGCAATTATATACAATTAAGAAATTACATGGAGCAGTCACAATAAGCATCTCCTGAGAAGCACTTAGGAACAAATCCCAAGTGCATCAAGCCACCAAACTTTCACCACTACTCTATGAAAAACAATTATTATGTTTTATAGAGAATGACAATAGAACTTTTTGCATTTATATTTATTATATTTTATAGAGGACAGTAGAGTTTTAGGTATGACCCAGTCTTATTATTTTATCCAGGGCTACATGAAATACAGCTCTTAACCACACTATTCCTCAAAGGAATTCTAGAATCAAATACAGTTGAGAAATACTTTTTCATCTAGTCATTTTTTGGCAATTTACATCTCACATTAGCTATGGAATGGTCTGGAAAGTTCTAAGGCAAAGAAAGAAACCAGATTATTCCAACATTTCTTATATCATTTAGTTATAGCATGTATAGCAACATCCCAAAGTACAGGGAAAGAACACTGTATCAAGTGTCAAAATATTTGAACCCAGTCCTAAGGACGAGTCACAAAGTATGTCACTTTCAAATCACTTGAGTCTCATAAACTTCCATTGTTAAATTGGTGAAATAGCTTCCTTTGTAAGCTATGAATTAAATAAGAAATTATTCAGGGAATTTTTTTGTACATAATGAGGTATTGCACAGATGTTAGTTGTTATTATTAACTAAGTTTTCTGACTATGAAACAAACAAAATGGTTTCTTAGCTACAGGTAATATATGTCATTCAGTCATTCATAAAACATTTTTTATAAGATTCACTCCTATTTTTATCCCATCTTGTCCACCCCAATAAACTACCCAAGCAGCAAAATAGCTGATTCCCATTAAAGTTATTTTTCCTTACACTCATTTGATATGAATCTCTATTCAGTTTTGACATTTCAAATGATTGCCCTGAAAAATTAATTGTGTAACATCTATAAGTGCAATCAAGACTATTTTAGCTCAAACAGGTACAGACCTATGATTGTTCTAGCAAATTACTATGCACATGTACCTGTCTATAACAAATTGTGTTCTAGAAATGCAGTAAATTCATTTTTCATTCTTGTCACTCACTATTTTTCTCCTACTGTTGTTGCATGTTTTTCACCTCATACCTATTCTAAAACACTGCTCTTTCACTACTGTGTGTTGCATAAAGTTTGAGAATTCAGCTGAGAAAGATTTCTCTTTAGATTCGAATTCAATGCCCAAAGTACTCTGGAGTATTTTCATCTCTCGTCCAAGTGTGTGTGTCTGTATGTTAATTCTGTGTGTGTCTGTGTGTGAACGGGGCCAAGTCAACTCACTCCCTCCTGTTCTTATACAACATGAGAGCTGCATTTTTCAATGGCTCAAGGGAGTGCAGGGAAGGAAATATGTTGTGACAAGTGAAAGTCATACGTAATTCAAATTCCAGTGTCCTTAAGTTCCACTGGAACACAGCCACATCTATCTGTGTACATTTTATCTGCAATATGGCTGTTTCATGCTGTAAAAACAGAATTGAGGAGCAAGGAAAAGAGACCATAAAGTTTGTAAAGCCTAAAATATTTACATTTTGACCCTTTTCAAAAAAAATTTTTTGCCAACCTCTGTCTTATATGTACGCTTATCAGATGATGTGTTTCTACTAGGCAGACAGAATTACTCCACTGATCAGACAACAAGGATAGAATTTAGAAAGTGAATTTTGCTAGTTTTTCAACTTAATTTATAATAGAAGGATTATGGTATAGTAGAAATGTCAGGGCATTGTGTCTGGTTATGAATTCAAATCTAGTTTTCTCAGCTGCCTGTCCTTAGAGTTAGCCCTTAGAACATTCTCATTCTCAGATTCATTATCTATCAAATCAGACTCCCATTAATTCAGCGCAATTTCTACCACAAGGCAGTCTTCTGATAAATGTTGGTTTCCTCTCCACCCATGGGGTCCATCTCCCCACTAAGGACCATGGGGAATGAATTCCAAATGGATTCCAGCAACTCATTTTGCAGTCAAGGCCACAAAACAATGAAAAGTAAGGAATGCATCAGCCTCAGCCTGATTCCTGTGGCTTATGCACAGCCCTTTCAGATCTAGTTGACTGAGAAATAATACATTTCAGACAGATCATCTGGTTTAACCTTTCCTTTCTGTAAACAATTATCTAGCTTCATGCCCCTCTCACTACAAATGGGCTTGAATGCTAGATATCCAGTAACATTTTCAACAGCCCAACTCAGTGGAGAACCACGGAACAGCATCCACACATAGCAGGAAAGGTGGAAGGCAGAGCCCGCTTGGAGAGTTGGTCTTCTCTAAGCAAGTTCGATGATGAGATGAGCAGGCAGCCCCTGCCCAGCCTGCTCAGTGCTGAAAATGCCAAGAACACAAGTAGGCAGGCTTTCCTGGTCCCGTGGCAGGAGGATTTGTACAACTTAGCTTGGCGTATTATAGAGGGCTGTATCCCTGCAGGCTCAGAACATTTAAGAATGCACTCCAGATCCTCTGTGTCAGGCTGACATACCCATCCCAAACTTGGGTGAATGATGGCTGCCACTAAGATGCACAGAAGTACAGGCTCAAGAGAATGACCCCTGACCAAAACCTTGTAGTCCTAGGTCTTACGTTCTGAACCCAGGAGCTGCTCGGTACCAATGAACAATTGCTATAAGGTTCAAAAGTCTGTCCCCCTTCACAAGACACGACAGCTGCACATAGCTGTTTATGCTCCAGAGCCTCCTCCTGTAACAGTGTAATATCCAGAGAAAGAGGAGGTTTTAGATTCTCTGTTCAACCCAAGGGAGCGTGGAGCTGAGCAGCAAAGAGGAACGAGAAAAGACTGGGGAAGGAAAGGAAGATCTCAAGAAGAAGATTGGATGAGGCACATAGAGCAGAGACATGTAAAGAAGAAGTTGCATTTGCTTGAACTTACAGCAGGGACATGAGGGACATGAAAGGAGACACTTGAAAGAAACAGAGATGAGGGCAAGAGACCTGTGGGGAGACTGACAATGGCAGTCTTTATCTTGACTTGTATTTTGACTTTGTTCTTTTTCTTCTAGACTTGCCTGGCACCTTCGGACTCTTTCCTATGGTTCCTGACCAGAAGGTACCATAGTCTTGTGGCAAGCTTTTGGGCCTCAGTGTCCCTGCTTAGGGCCAAACCTGTTTCACTGGACAAAGTCAAGAAAGGATGAATAACTTTGGGTGTTCAATTGAAAACTATTTTAACCATATTCTTTCTCTTTTCTTTCTTTTATTGAAACTTATTTTAATTTTCTATTGCATGTTAACTGTACTAAATTTCTTTTCTATTGAAGGTCTTATACACTAGAGTATGTTTTGTCTTGGTGTGATGGATGATAGAATCCATTTAGAATGGTTTGGGAGTCCAAGACTCCCTTCAGCCTGCCCTGTAATACTGACATAACCCCCATGGATCAAGACTACATTTCTTTTTTTTTTTTTTTTTTATGAAAAGGACTATGGCTTTACTAGGAAATAGTCTTTTTTTTAAATAAATTGAAGGGCAATTTAGTTCTAGTATATTATCGGATTCATATAGCACTTAAACTGTTAGCTAGATTCATCTATTTGTATATAATTAGTTTACTTTTAAAATTCAGTAATATTATAAAATCATGAATCAAATATTTGCTATAGATTTGTTCAATGTTAAAATATATAACTTTAAAAATAAAAAAAGGAAATAACATTTTTTATTTTTATTGATTGCACTTACACACACACACATATTACAACATTGTCTACCCCAAGGTTCTCTCATCACCTTATCACCTGTGAACCATCTTAATCTCTTGTATCCTTCAATGTTAAGAGCTGCTGGTGGTAACTGGCCAGGGCTCACGCTGTGAATGAAGAAAACTTTATTTCATTATCTTATCAGTCTTCAGAACACTGAAGATGGAATGGCATGATTGGCCCCATGAGCAGCAGCATCCCCATTCCTCCAATAGTAAGCCTAAGAGACAGATGTCCCATTCCTCCAGTATTAATCCTAAGAGACATTCCCTAAGAGATAACAGCGAGTTAATGAATGAATCCCCTGAGCCCATGGATGACTCAGAACTAGTGTTTTACATAATCTGATTTCTTCTAAGCCACTTCTTCCTCCCCTTGTTTAACTAGTTGTAAACCATTCTTTTACATCATTTGAAGAGGCTTCTAAGACTGAATAAACTGGCTGGATGCTCATGCTTACATTTAGTCCCAGCTTCTTTGGCTGAGTTCAAGACTGTATTTCTCCTGACAACAAAATCCTGTTGAGTTCCTTCTTTCCTCTTTGGCAGCTTTCATCTCTCCCTTACAACCATTTTGTTTTGTTTTTACTGAAAACCAGCCTCTCATTAAATCACAAAGCTATCTTGGCCTCTTCTTCTTAGAAGCTTACACAGGATACACCAAGTGACCCAAAGAGCACATTTCTCACCTGGACTGCAAAGGGCATGTTCCTCCTGAATCATATTAAACCTGGCCACCAGTCATCCTACTGGTATCAGAAGCTCCAGCAACCCAACCTGAGAAGAGGCCCATGGGTTTGGACCAGAGGTAACGCATCCCTCCAAGAGGACCACACTGCTTGACAAATCCAGGCCTCAGAGAATGAAGTAGACCAGTCCCCCAGGCACTAGAACCAGAAGAATGGGCTTCACCAGCTCAAGACCAAGTTGCTCAGTGGAATGCCTCATACAACCATGACTGTACATCTGAGCCATCACAAGCCTGGGGTGGCAAACACAGCCAGCCTCAGGCTGAAAACTAGCCTGAGGGAAACACTACCCACACTTTTGCCAGATTAGGCCAAGATAAAGGTCAGAATAGCTGAAAATTTTAAAAACTGTGGAGAAGAGATGAATTTCAGAGATTATGCTTACCCATGACTGACCTGTGATTCTATTTGACCTAGACTGTAGCTCCTACAAGCTCCTGGGGAGTTGAGAGGATGTGCAAGCTTGTGCAAGCTTGTGCAAGCTCCTGGGGAGTTGAGAGGATGACCAGAGGCCATCTCCTCCCCTCTCCTTAGGGAAACACTGACCTGGAATAGGGTAGAGACCACCAGGATAATTGGGAGGTAGACACCTCATTTCTGTGGGTGAGTCAATACCACATATGTTCAGTCACCAGCCTTCTCAGCCACAGTATCCAAAAAGGCAGAGGTCACAGGACCTGCAAAGGTAATTTAAAAGTTTGAAGTTTCCAGTCTCTGTCGGATTAAGTGGGCTTTACTTCAATGGCTAAAGGCTGATTAAGCAGTCAGGGGAGAAGGAAATTTAGAAGATAAAAGGGAAGCTAAGGAGCCAAGTTGTCATAGTAAAAGTCATTATGCCTTCAAAGACAAGTAGGAGATATTTCCATGAAACATAAGAGGACTATACAGCAATGGAAGCTGGAACCCATGACAGAGGGCCTCATGGGAGAAGAGAAACAAGTAAATTCAAAGTGTCCTTTGACTTACTGAAAGATAAGAAACTGAGAAAAGGCAGTTTAGCAGAAAATTTGTGGAATTTGGTGTGGTGGTAGGTATTATGTTGACTGGCCTTTACATTTTGTAAAAGTAATTCTATTTAATAAGTTCACACAATAGGCTGCAAAGGGGCATGAAATTTCTGGGGAGGTAATGATGATCTATATCTCAGCTACAGAGCTAGCTACATAAAGTTGATATTTTTCAAAAGTCACCAGTCTTTATGATTGAATGTGTGTGAATTTTACTGCATGCAAATTGTACCTACATAAAGTTGAATTTGTTTTTAAGTTTATACAATGAACACATATGGGTGATATAACAAGAAAGGTTAGGTTAACAAATTGCAATATTTAGACTGTGTAAGCATTTTGTATACCAAGTTTGTATTTCTAGGATGACTTATTATCCTCTTGTTTACTCAAGGCAAAAGGGCAAAATGGAACGAACTAGAGTATCATTATTATTCACATTGTATTTTTCAAATTATAAGTTTGGTGAGTTTTCAAAACTTATTCCCTATATTTTGGGTATAAATTTGTTTTCAGACAAAAAAAAAAGTTTTGTTGAAACAAAACTAAAACGGATGGGAGAAGGATGTAGACTGGCCTGAAGAAATGTCATTGTGTTTTAGAGCAAAGGTTGTCAATATGATTTTCCCCTCGCTGAATTTCTGGAAAGAATTTTTCTTATCCTCAAGCCTCATATTAAGGTCACAGATTCTTCAGTTTCTCTCATAAAAGGTGATTTTCAAAAGCATGCCCTCCTTTGAGACGTGGTGTTAAAATCTTTTCATGCATACCAATAAATTAAAGGGTGTTGAAATGTGTTACTATGAAGAAATTTTTTGTCCAAATTTTAATGGAAAAAATACTTTTTGGTATGTTGTGACACTTTGTGGGCATCAGTCTTTTAAAAGTAAAATTCATGCAGAATATAAAATTGGAGTAAATTAATAGTATTTGATTTTAACTATAAACTATTTTGCTCTTAGGTGGTGTGTTATTCAGGATTGTCTAGAGAAATAGAACGAATGCAGAGTGTGTGTGTGTGTGTGTGTGTGTGTGTGTGTGTGTGTGTGTGTGTGTAGAGAGGTGGAAAGAGAGAAGGCAGGCATAGGAAGAGTTTTAGTTAAAAACCAATGAAAGACTCCCCTACTACTTAGAGAAGTCAGTTTTTTTTTTTAATTAAGGGTGTCAATTGTTTGAAAGAGGACCTCCCACATTATAGAGAGTAACCCTCTTTATTCAAAGTAGTGATTTCAAAGTTAATCTCACATATTAAAAATATTTATAGAAACATAAAATAATGGCTAACCAAATATTTGGTACTGTGGACCAGTGTGCATGGAAAACTCTCCACCACAGGTGGGAAAGTAGTAACAAATCTCCTGAGATAAGCCAGAGAGGATGGGAATTACAGGTACTGCAACTGGGGAAAAAAAATAAAAATTGAACTGAATTAGGCTACATCCCACTCATACTTTCAACTTAAGTAACGTGTTTTGGTAAAACATTACACAATCAACATTGTCCAGGTCACAAAGAACTGTGAGTTGTATCATAACACTTCTAGTTGAAAAATAAAAAATGTTATTTTCTAATTATATTTAGAAGGAGTTTTGCATTATAATTTCATGAGTTTCATGTATTTGCCAATTTAAACCATTATCTGTATATACTGTATTAAACTCACCGCTAAAAGTCTAGTTTTATCCTTCACCACTTGACCTCTTTTACCCTACTTACCCACTCTCTTTCCTCTTCCCTATAGTAACCACTATCTTAGCCTCCTAATCTAAAGGTTTATTTTTTGCTTTTTGTAGTTCATTTGTTGTTTTATGTTGTTTTCTATAATATCTGACAGCTGTTAAGTCAGCCAATCTGTGTATTATTATAGAAAATTTAGTCAAACTATAAATAAATGCAGTAATTGATAATGAAACATAGAACCATATGATCTAGTTAACTCATCCTTGGAGAATACCAGGGAAGCAGTTTGAGAAATGAGTTTTCCAACAAAGCATAAGGTCTTGGAAATAATAACCTGAATTACACTTAAAATTAATCAATGTCAAGCCACATTCCTCTTAAAGCACATTCGTGTTGCTTGGGGTTTCTAAACATAGACATTACTGACATTCAGGTAAGCTCACTCTTCATTGTAGTAAACTGTCATGTGCAATGTTGGATATTTAGCAGCATCCTGGCTTCTACCATTTGATGACAGTAGAACTTCCTCTCACTCCCTTACCATGTACCTGCTACTGTTTCTTTGAGAGTAAACCATTTATCTGAAAGTACTTATCTTAAGGCCTGTGCCCTTATTTTTCCTTCTACCAGGAATATTTTCCTGCCAGACTACCATAATGCACATTCTCTGACTCTGAATCTTTGTTCAAGGTCTACACTGACCCCCATGTGAAATCTTCTTCTTTAACCTTTCTGTCCTTGCGCCAGTTTTCACACAAAAACTGTGTCCAAACATTGCCACATTCCCCCTTTGGGACAATATCACCCCTGGTTGAGAATGTCCCACCAACCACAGACTAATCCAATGAAGATAGTGTGGTTTCAGATTCACATTGTTCTAACCTGTAATACCATCGATAATTCAGGTGAAGAAACAGCTTTGTTTCTTTGAAATAAAGAAATAAATATAAAGCTCCTGATATTAAGTTTTAAGTGGGATCAAAATCAGAGTAAGCAGAGCACAAACTGATATGAAATTGGTGTTTTCTCCTCCCCTTATTGTGTAACAGAGTCCATCCAACATGAAGAGGTAAGGAGAACAAAACAAAAAGTCAAATGAGGATAAATTTATGTAACCTTGTCTTGTCTCACTCTTATTTACTTGAAACAAGTTACAAAAACATAAACAATGGGATAAAAATAAAGAAATCAAGGCAAAGGAAAACAAAATATGTCATATAGAGATTGTATTCAAGTCAATGCCATGAAGTCATATATCCTTACTAGAAGTAGGTGGAATGTAGACTTGGTTTTGAACTTCTTAGTGTTGATAAAAGATAAAGAATGATCAACTTCAAGAAAAAATGATTCATTAAGTGGAAGGAAAGAATGTACCCAACGAAAGGTGATATTGAAAATTGAGAATAATCTCTTCCAAGGTTCTCAGAACAGAAATACAGCAGGATGTATTGGACACTAAGATCCAAACAAGATAATTGGATTTTCCCATATCTGAATTAATCATAATCAATCAATATATATACTATATTTCATACAAAAAAAGCATAAGATAAAATTATCTCCAACTCATGAGTAAATCCAACAATTTGTTGAGTAATAAAAGTACAAATGATTCCCTGCAATTCCATTTTATTGAATGTTATCTCTTTATTCGTCAGAAAATCCTATAAGCATGTCATCATATTTTACAAGTATGATGCAAATTGCTGTGGCCAAGACTTAGAGAGGTAACTCTAGTCAGGTAACTTCCCCAAGACCACAAACCTAATATGAGAAAGAAGTAGTACTGAACCAAAGACTTTTTCTACCTAATTGTCTCCCTTTCTTGCACTAACCCTTTTTATAGAAAAGATTTTTAAGGTTTCAGAAGCATTTCAAAAAAACTGGTTCTTGAAATGACTTAAACAATAGCAAATTTATTATCTTGCAAAAGGAGCCCAGAAGATCCAGATCCCTGATATGGTAGAGACACAGATAGACAATGTTCTGAAGAACCACTGAACTTTTTGTCTCCTACTCTGACCATCCAGAGTGACAATTTCATCTCCAGGCTAGAAACCACAAACAAATTACCAACTAGGTCCAAGTATCAAGTTTAAATATGACACAGTGAGAGAAATGGACTGTTTCTTCTTTCATAAAACAATTCTATAAACGTATTTCACATACTTTTTTCATCTCCTAGTTGTTCTATATGTTATGAAAGTGGGATACTGAAATATTTATTCATGTTGAGTTGACTATCTCTTAATTTGGATCCATATATTTTGATGCTGTATTGTTAGCACTAAGTGCTAATGTGTTTATAATTATGATATCTTTGATAGGTTGACTCTGTCTTTCTAAAATTTCCCTTTGTCTCTAGTAGCATCCTTTATTCTAAAACCTATTGTCACTGATATTAATACAGCCAACTCTCTGAGTTGATATTTGGTGACATGTCTTTTTGCCTTTCACTTTCAATCTATCTATATCTTTGGATCTAAAATGTACCTCTCATAACTGCATATAGTTGGATCTGTGTGTTTTATACAAACTAACAATCTCTGACATTTGATTGAGTTGTTTAATCCTTCTCGTCTAATATTATTATTGTTGGCTATAGTTGGATTTAGCACTTCTATCTTGCTTTTTGCTTTCTGTGTTTCATATTGTATTTTTTGTTCTAGTATCCCTCCTTTATTCATTTCTTTAGCAATATATATTTTAATGTAGTATTATATTTAATAAGTCTAACTATTTTTTATACACATATATTTCACATCAATCACATCATTGTGGTCCCTGGGGGTTACCCACCACCTCCCCTCCCTGGCCACTCCAGCTGGTTCCCTCCCACAGTTGTGTATTTTCATTTGGTTGTCCATATATTAGTGAAACCGTTTGGTGTCTGTTTTTTTCCTTCTGACTTGTTTCTGCCAGTATGATTTCTTCTAGGTACATCCATGTGACCAGAAAATCATCAAATTTGTCATTTTTTATTGATGTGCAATATTCCATTGTGGACATATACCACATCTTTTTCATCCAGTCATCTGTCTTGGGGCATTTGGGTTGTTTCCAAGTTCTTGCAATTATAAATAGTGCTGCAATAAACATCCGAGCACAGGTGTCTCTTTGTACCCACATTGAGGTCTCTTTTGGGTAGATTCCCAGAAGAGCGATTGCTGGGTCAAATGGTAGTTCCATTTTCATTAGTTTGAGGGTCCTCCACACTGCTTTCCATAGTGGTTGGACCAGTTTACATTCCCACCAGCAGTGTAAAAGTGTTCCTTTCTCTCCACATCCACGCCAGCACTTATTGTCTGTTTTTTGGATGTGGGCCATTCTTATTGGTGTAAGATGGTATCTCACTGTGGTTTTGATTTGCATTTCCCTTAGTGCTAATGACGTTGAACATTTTTTTATGTGCCTGATGGCCATTTGGACTTCCTCTTTGGAAAAGTTTCTTTTTAGATCCTCTCCCCATTTTTTAGCTGGGTTCTTTGCTCTGTTTTTGTTAAGTTGTGTGAGTTCTTTGTGTATCTTTGTTATCAGACCCTTGTCAGTTATATGCAGGGCAAAAATTTTTTCCCACTCAGTTGGGATTCTTTTTGTTTTTTCTTTTGTCTCTTTTGCAGTACAGAAGCTTTTCAGTTTGATGTAGTCCCAGCTGTTTATGTTTTCCTTCATTTTTTTGCCATCTATAGATGTGGCCAAAAATGGATTTCTGATTTGTAACTCATGAAGGGTTTTTGCCCAGGTTTTCCTCTATGTATTTTATGTTTTTGGGTCTTATATCTAAGTCATTTATCCATTTTGAGTTGATTTTTGTACATGGTGTGAGGGAGGTATTTTGGTTCATTTGTTTGCATGTCTTGTTCCAGTTTTCCCAACACCATTTATTGAAGAGGCTGTCCTTGTTCCAATGTAAGTTTTTCACTCCTTTGTCAAAGATTAGTTGACTGTAAATGTGCGGCTTTATTTCAGGGTATTCGGTTCTGTTCCATTGGTCTGATTGTCTGTTTTTATGCCAGTACCAAGCTGTTTTAATTCATATGGCTTTATAGTATAGTTTGAAGTCTGGAATAGTAATTCCTCCATTCTCTCTTTTCCTGGTCAGGAGGTTTTTAGATAATCGAGGTCTTTTGTTATTCCATACGAATCTCTGTAATTTTTGTTCTATGTTGTTGAAGAATGTTGTTGGAATCTTTATAGGGATTGCATTGAATTTGTACATTTTTTGGTAGGATGGTCATTTTGATGATGTTAATTCTTCCAATTCATGAGCAGGGAATATCTTTCCATTTCCTATGTCTTCTTCTATCTCCTTTAGCAGAGTTTTGAAGTTTTCCTTATATAGATCTTTCCATGTGTCTTGTTAGGTTTACCCCTAGGTATTTTTTTTTTTGGTGCAATGATAAATGGGATGTTTTTTTAAATTTCTTCTTCTGTTTGATTTTTTGTGTAAAGGAAAGCTTCTGTCTTCTGTGTGTTGATTTTGTAAACCAGCTACTTTGCTGAACTGGATTATTGTTTCAAGAGGTTTTTCTGTGGATTTTTTGGGGTTCTCTACATATAGAATCATGTTGTCTGCATATAATGAGAGCTTCAGTTCTTCTTTCCCTATTTGTACTCCTTTTGTGTCTTTCTCTTGTCTTATTGCCCTTGCTAGAACTTCCAGTACAATGCTGAAAAGTAGTGGAGAGAGCGGGCATCCTTGCCTGGTTTTGGACCTTAATTGAAATGATTTTAGTTTTTCTCCATTTAAGATGATGTTTGCTGTAGGTTTATCATAGATGGCTTTTATTATGTTGAGATATGTTTCTTTTATCCCCAAATTTTCAAGAACTTTTATCATAAATGGATGTTGAACTTTATCAAATGCTTTCTCTGCATCTATTGATATGAACATATGGTTTTTGGTTTTCTCCTTATTCATGTGGTAGATTATATTCATTGATTTTCAAATGTTGGACCATCCCTGTGCCCCTGGGATAAATCCCACTTGGTTATGGTGAATAATGCTCAGCAACAAAGTCTAGCTATTTTTGATCTACTTTTATGATTTACTCTAAAGCCTAACATATACATTTAACTTAGAATCAGCTTCATATGTATACTAATTTAATTCCAATTAGATATAGAAATATACTCCCATATAGTGCTATTCATTTCCCCCATTCTTGTGATATTATTGGTACATATATATATTAATGACCCAATATACATTGTTATAATTATAACTTTATGATGTTTAAAGATCAGAAAAAAAGAAGTTATTATTTATAACTTTTGTTATATTAGTATTTTATATATGTTTTCTGGCTTCCTTTATTTGTTTCTATAGAAACATGTTTTTATCTAGGATTATTTCTTCTTTGTCCAGCACAGCTTCGCGACAACTACCTTTTTTGTACCATTATTGGTGAATATTCTATACTACATACACATTGTTTCATATAATTACCTTTTAAATATACTAATAGAATACAGGAGAAAATATACATTGATTCTGTCTTTGATAATTACATAGTTACTTTTACCAGTGATCTTTGTTTTTTCATGTGAATTTGAATTACTGTCTGGGGTCACCTGCTTTTAGACAAAACGTCCAAGGGTATTTCTTGAAGATGTATCTGCTAGAAAAAAAATTATCTCAGTTTGTTTTTATCTAGGACTATTTATATTTCACCTTCATTTGAAAAATATAGCTGTTTTGGATATAAGATTCTTAATTGAATTTTTCCCTTCAACACTTAGAATATGTCATTCCATTGCCTTCTGGTTTCCAACATTTCTTTTTTTTTATTTTATTTTTCAATTGATTGTGCATATATATATATGCACTATATATATATATAAAACAACATTGTCTACCCTGAGCGTCTCAAACCACCTTAAAACCCATGAACCCTTGTGCCCATCCCTTCTCCAATTTTACCCTCCTGCCCTCTCTTGCACCGTGCTTCAGTTCTGCTGACAGTTTTAATTTTTTCTTGTCTATTTGTTTGTTTGTTTGTTTTCTCTATATCCCTCATATAAGTGAGACCATCCAGTATTTATCTCTTTCTTCCTGGCTTATTTCTGCTAACATGATTTCTTCTAGCTCCATTCATGTTGCTATGAATGACATGTTTGTCTTTTTGATAGATGAATAACTTTCCATTGTGTACAAATACAACTTTCTGGCTCATTCATCTGTTCTGGGGCATGTGGGTTGTTTCCATAGTCTGGCAGTTATAAATTGTGCTGCAATAAACATCCAAGTACAGGTGTCTTTTTTTGTATTTTAGTATTTTTTGTTTGTTTGCTTGCATGTTTGTTTACTGTTTTTTAGTTTTTGTATCCGTTGGGTAAATTCCCAGAAAAGTGATCGCTGGGTCAAATGGTAGTTCCATTTTCATTAGTTTGAGGGTCCTCCACACAGCTTTCCATAGTGGTTGTACCAGTCTGCATTCCCACCAGCAGTGTAAAAGTGTTCCTTTCTCTCCACATCCTCACCAATTTTTGTTGTTGTCTGTTTTGGGGGGAGTTTTTGTTTTTTTTTTTTGGTTTTTGGGGGCCATTCTTGCTGGTGTGAGATGCTATCTCTTTGTGGTTTTGATTTGTATTTTCCTGATCATTAGAGATGTTGGCACCTTTTCATATGCCTATTGGCCATTTGCATTTCTTCTTTTGAGAAGTGTCTTTTTAGCGCTTTGTCCCATTTTTTGACAGTGTTTATTGCTTGGTTTTTGTTAAGTTGTGTGAGTTTTTTGTGGATTTCTGTTATCAGACCCTTATCACTTGTATGGAGGGCAAAAGTTTTTTTCCCATTAGGTTAGGTTTCTTTTTGTTTTGGTTATTGTCTCTTTTGCTGTACAGAAACTTTTCAGTTTGATGTAGTCCCAACTGTTTATATTTTCCTTCATTTTTTAAGCAGATGTGTCCTAAAAAGGTTTCTGAAGTGTAAGTCTTGGAGTGTTTTGCCCATATTTTCTTCTATGTATTTTATGGTTTCAGGTCTTACATCCAAGTCTTTTACCCATTTTGAGTTGGATTTTGTACATGGTGTAAGGTTGTAGCCAGGATTCATTGTTCCTTTGTCAAGGATTAGTTGATCATACACATGTGGTTTTATCTCTGGACTTTCAATTCTGTTCCATTGGTCTGCATGTATTTTTATTCCAGTACCATGCTATCTTAATTATTATGGCTTTGTAGTATAATTTAAAGTCTAGAAGTGCAATACCTTCATTCTCTCCTCTTTTGGTCAGGAGTTTGGCTATTCAAAGTTTTTATTAGTCCATATGAATTTCAATAGTATTGGTTTTATTTCTTTAAAGAATATCATTGAGATTTTTATTGAAATTGCATTGAATCTGTAGATTGCTTTTGGTAGGGTGGTCATTTTGATAATGTTGATTCTTCCAATCCATGAGCAGGGAATTGTCTTTTCATTTGTTTAAGTTTTCTTCTATTTCTTTTAGCAATGTTTTATAGTTCTCTTTGTAAAGGTCTTTCACATCTTTTATTACGTTTTTTCCAGGTATTTAGTTTTTGTTGATACAATTGTAAATGAGGTAGTTTTCTTAATTTCTACAGGAAAGTCAGACAGTAGTCTTCCTGGGGTCCCTTTTCTAGTGATAAGTCATTTTTCTCTTATTGGTTTCCAAGTTTATGCCTTGACTCTGGCTTTTTGGTAAGTTGTGTCTATCTGTAGCTCTCTTTGTACATTCATGGCTCCTCAGCCTTTTACTAAGATGAAGTGTAGTCTCTGCAAATTTATTCTACTTGATGTTTATGAAGTTTCTTAGACTCTCTGACTCTAAATAGTTCCTTGTAATATTTAGGGTAAATCTAACTATTGTAACAAATAGACTTCAACACTCAGAAAAGAAGATGGGTTAAATCCAATAGAAGTACTAGGTCAACAGAGGATAATTCAAGGATGTAGACTGACTTGGTCTCCGATTACTACAACACATGGCTTCTAAGGTCACATTGATCCTAGTTGACAGGATCAGAGTAAGATCATGAAAGGGGATCTATGTGAGTCTTGTGAATCAAACACCAAGTTGACACACATCTTCTCCATCCCATTGGCTAGATATCATTCACCTGGATATGCCCATACTCAAAAGATACTGGGAAACATATTCTAGCTGCATATACCAAAAGAGGAGAAATTGGATTTAGGCCCAAAAAGTATCATAGTCTGACATAAATTCCTTCTCCATCCTTTCATTATCTATTTCCATTGTACCTAGTATTTTCCTGTCTCAAAGCTAAGTGCATAGGCCCCTCCGGCTGATGTCCCAGCAGTAGGTGGGGCCTAGGAGCTGGTCTGAGAAACTCAACCAGCTTGGCACATGGGATCTGTGCCTGCCCTGATTGGCAGGTGCCCGCAGCTGTTGGTGAACCAGACCAGGGGCTACACCCACTCAGCAACCATACAGCACCCACTGGGCTCCTCTGCCATCAATCTTGTGGGTAAGGGGGACACAGGGACCGATCGGGACCCCCGGACCTGACCAGCGGTGGGCAAGACTGGATCCATCCTTGATCCAGGAATAGTGGGGGGGGGGTGATGACACCCTTGCTGCTTCACCCTCACTCCAATTAGCTAACAGGAGGACTAATAGCATAAATGTGCACACAGCGACATAGAGCGGATGAAGGGCCAGAAAAGAGCCTGCACAAACACGTGTGTGAGACTCAGAACAAGGATCATTCAGAAAGATAGTAGACGCCGGAATGGAGAAACAACTATGGTAAAGACCTATCAGACCTTCATCTATGGCTTCACCAGAAGCTGAGGAATCAAAACCCCATGTGGAACTTGCCACCCAAGGAAACACGCACCCCCCCCCCCAAGTCTTGGGAGAGGAGGCCTGCAGATCAGGGTATTGGCTCCACAGCAAATCTGCAAATAGACAGATAGGACATAACCTGCAAGGTCCATCAGTGGATGCCTGCCCTCACTGACCTCCTCACTGACAATGGCTGGGGGAAAGGATCCCCAAAGCCAGAGGTCAGAGAAATGAGGTGCAGAGATAGTGGAATGGCAAGGAGATCATACTGGAGCCAGCAACTAGAAGACACCGATAGACCCCAAATGAACATGGACTGGCTGCCCAAAACAAAACTATCAAGCACAATGTGTCGTGGCCCTGGAACACAGTCACTCACCTGACAAATGGACACAGCCACAGAAAAAGAGACCAAAGGACCAATGAACCCAACATAAACCAAAAAAGAACAATGAGAGTAGAGCCTGAGTGAACACAAGGGGGTAGGGGGTGGAGGAGGGAAGGCAAGCCAGTAACCATTTACCTTACTTACTTATGTAAGAATTTATAAGAATTTAGAAATAAAATTTAAAAACAAAAAAAAAAGTGGGTATATGTTAAATGTAAAAGTTGAGAGCAGGAACTGGCTCTGCCTATGCCCCACTAGGGATATGCCTGTCCCATGTAAGCCTTGGATATAATAGGTTCTTGAATGTTATATTGAATTATACTAATATTATGTTTGTCATAAAATATCTAATATCAGTAATTTTGAAAAATAGCTTTTAAGTCAAATCCGTGACAAATGGGTTGTTCACCAGAGCATCAACCACACTTTAGTAGAAAGCTATTATTACACAGAACTCAGTGGTTTTCCAGTTGCCTCCTTCCACTTGTCTTAACTCGCCTTAGGTAATTTAACCCATTGCTACTGAACACTTGTAGAACAAAATGTTCTATTGGCTAAGTGCAAGTCGTTGGCGATTTGAGGGACAGAGGATGGAGACATTCACACACAGACTTCCACTTAGAATTAGGATAAAACTTGGTCATGTTAATAAATGGCAGGCTTTTGATCTAAATCCAGTCAAGCAAACATTTATTCAGCATCTACTGTGTACCAGGTACTGGGTCTAGAGCCAAGCACACAAAGATGATTACTTCCTTTGAGGAGTTTATAGACTTGCAAAGACTCGGTCAGTTTGCTTTGGAAATATCTCTTCAGTGATTTTCAGAAAAATGAGCAGGATGTGTGAAAGAAAATCTATCTGGGAGCTGATTTCAATAGACCAGACACGATATGATACCCTATATTGTTTCCTTCAAATCTCCTTTCAGCTTTCTTTTTGGAGGATGAAGGGGCAGGAGGACAGGTGGTAATGGGAAGGTGAAGGGACAAGGAAGCAGAAATATTCAAAGGGGAAAGCAATTTGTTTAGTTTGTCACCTGTTCATGAGAAAAGCAGGGTGCAGAAAGGGGCAGTTTTCTGTGGGTTAGTTTGCTGGACTAAAATGGTACGTCAGCTAACAACGTCTCTGGTCCTTTATAATCCCTTAAAATAGAGAAATCTGACACTGGAATTAAGAAAAATTAGGATCACAGCATATCAGAGACTAAGGCTTTCCAATTTTTTCAAGATAACCTTAATCCTAAGCCTCTACCTTAACCCTTAGAGTGTGGTGCTGGAGAAATGAAGGAATCTCCTCTCCAGGGTGCATGCATTCCATCATATGTCAAACCAGAACAGTCTTTTTTGCTGGGTCTTTGTTGTTCTCAGGCTGTGAGCTAAAAATAGGATTTCCAAAGAAAGCTCCCTTTAGGTGGTCCTACCAAGGCAATTTACATTATCAGCTCCAAGCCTCAAGACTAATTTGGAACCCTCCTGCATTTGATGTTTTTGTTTGTTTGTTTGTTTGTTTGTTTGTTTGTTTGTTTAGGAGTGGCTGCTTTTTTCATTCACAACATACTCCCAGGAAGTGCTACCACCACTACCCCAAATCTTAAGTCAGGATTCAGGATAGGAGGAGGAGGTTTAGTTGCCAGGGTACTCACCAATTGGAGTTGGTCCAGCACTCTGCACTAGGCAATCAAATTTTTCTGCCATTTTTGTCTCCTATATAAAGTAAATATAATACTCTCATAAAATTTCTACTAACCCACTGACTTTGTAGTGTGAAGAGCTGGCTAGAGAGCATTCCTCAATTGTCACTGGCTGACAGCACAAAGACCCTCTAAGCAGTCCTCAAACTGAGCGGCATATGCTATCCAGGTCTTTCTGAGCAGTGTCAGAGAGCCTGAATCCTGACCAGCTAAAAGCAAGGGGTGATTTTCTGTATAATAGTTAGTAATGGGAAACTGACTTATTCTTTGATATCAATTCAGAGAACAATGTAATTGTGATTCACTAATTCTCAATTTCTAAACTTTACAATGGAATCCATAGCTTCTAAATTGCAGAATTGGGATGAGTTTATAGAAAAAGAATACATAGTAATTAATACATGTTTGAATCATAAAATAATTGCTTATTAGCAATAAGCAATAAGTGAGATCTCACCTAACAATATGTAATTTTAAAATATTATGTCCTATTGCTATCATACAGTTATGCTACATGTATTTCTTTCAAATTAATTAGCTTTAAAATTATGAAAAATTTAGTAGTACAGTCCCTCTTGATTGCATGTTTCTTGCAAACAAATGATAAATTCCAAAACTATCTCCAAGGATCATAAAGTAGAAATTATAAGATCAACTATTTATAGCATTTTGATGTCAGTTTTAAAAGTTATATCTACTTTCTGATTTTGTGCTATTTTGTATATGTTTTTCTACACATTAGTCATTGTGTCTATAATTTTAGTAATTCTAATACTTAATTTGTGTGTTCAGTGAATGAATAACACAATTCAGGCACCCACACAGAAAAAGTCTGAAGAACTTGAAGAGCGCTTTGATGTAGTTATATTAATAAGAAAATGGGCACACAAGGATACTTACATAGGAATTTCTTTGCAATGATGCAGATTTTTTTTAATTTACAGTAGATAATTAACAAAGTAGGTAGTCGTGGGCGGGTGAACGCATTGAGAAACAGGAATAGAAATCACAGTGCAGAAGAGATGCAAATAGAATAGTAAAGCACATCTCATTGAAGTGTCTCCAATTTGACCAAAAAAGGGAATCAAACACTAAGGCAGTGACTAGATTTGCACCTTACTTTTGCCTTGCTGTCGCAATTACCTTTGGCTGTATGTTAACTGCTATCATAATTAGCAATTGAAGTTCCTGTCTAGAAACTTTTTTAAATTGTATTTTTTTATTGATGTAATGTTGGTTTATAATACCGTATATAATTTGGGGTGATAGGCTCACACATCTTCACATGTATGTTATCAAACACACCTACCACCAGAGCACCCATTAAACTTCCAGCACAGTCCATTGGGCCCCCTCTTCCCTAAAAGCCTCCAGGGAGGCTCAATTCTCCATTCAGACTTCAAGGATTTGCTTTGATTTTTCTTTTGTCAGTTCCTTTATTTCATTTCTTTTATTCTGCATATGAATGAGAGCATCATATTTGTCCTCCTTCTGCCAGTCCAGGAACTTTTAAAGGAGGGTGATAAGTGCTCTGGTAGAGAGGTTTTACTAATACCAGAGGAAAAGGCTGAATGCAAAAGAACACTTGACTTGGCAGCACTTAGATTTAGTGAGTCCAGGAAAAAGAAAAATGTACTTAAAGAAATGACACCAATTGAGAGTACATTGGTGTTCTCTTCATCTTTAAAATGAATAGTAGAAGATTCTTCTTTGATTTCCTGCTGACATGCTCAACTTGTCTGCTCTTGAATTAATCATGGGAGTCAAGCTTGTATGGAAGATGCAGGACAATAAATGCCTACAGGTTATACTAACTGCTTCTGCAAGATAAAAGCTTATGCCTAAGACATGTGGCCAGAGGAAACTTTAAAAGCACACAAATAAATAAGTGAAACAGAAAATCACATGACTATATATCTGTGCCCTTTGGACATATATGTTGTAAAGAAACTAGCACCCACTAGTTGTGGTTTAGTGGAAGGGGTTGTGATGTTGGAAGCCTACCCCCTGGCTGCCATTGTCTCTTGTTGTTTTAGGATTGCAATTTCACAGACAGCTGGGTAGTACTTTGATTTTCATACCTGCCTGACAGGACTCCCTGCCCCCCAGGAATCCTTGAAGGGAAGATTTGGGATGAAAGGTATAAAGAGACTTGAGGAACAAAGAAAGGGATTCAGCCATTTGGAGAGGAAAGATGGAGGCCAGGCCATGAGGGCCCTGTGGCCCAGGGACTTTGTCCAGGCCTGGTAAACTCATGGCTTTTAGTAAGCGTCAGCTGAATGTGCTTGCTGAAAATAAAAAGGTTGGAGATTTGAAGTCCACGTTGGAGTTTGTCTTGCTGGATTTGACTTGGGTGTTTCTGGAGAGGCCATGTGAGCCAGGCCTGAGAAGATAATGAACTTTACTGGTTATTGTACTATGGACTTTCTTTCTACTACCTGGAGGACAACAAAGAGAAGACAGCATTACGCTTTCAACTGCCTCCTTGGAAGAGGAGGAGCACGCCAAAAAAAGATGTCTACTCTTCAAACATGCATAAATGAGCTCTGAAGAATTGGACAATTGGTGAGGTTAACAGGCCTAAAGAACTGAGAGTTTTGGACAATCTTGAGGAAGAGCTTTGGACAACATTAGGGAAATTTTTGGACAAAGTGGGAATAATCAGAGTTTTTCTTGTATGTTTCCTTCTGTAGTTAATTAGGAATTCACTTTGTTTAGTAATAAATTAGTCTGCACACTAAGAGTCTTGTTCTGGCTTGGAAAATACAATAAAAGGCTGGGGGAGGTAGAAAAAACCTATAGTAAATGTTTTTAGTAAATGTTTTTAGGCTGCAGGAGTTGCAAAGGGTAAATTGAGACAAGCTAGTAGAGTTGTAAACTGCAGTTTCTGAATTTTTTCTGCAGTCTCTGGGACAGGTAGCTGAGAAGCAAGAGACTAGAATCTGCATAACAAAGGTGACTGGTCTATGAAAGGCATTTACCTGCAGTAGGTTTAGGATTTGAATGTGTCTGAGAGAAGCAGGCAGATGAATTGAGTTTATAGTTAAAAAATCTTTCTCTCCACCCGGTAACAATTTCTCTATGAGAAAGAGCTGGAAAATTTTGATTTTATACCTGTTTTATTATTTCACTAAATTTTTGAATAGGTATGGTACCTGCCTTCCCCAAGAGTCAAGTTGGGATAAAAATGGTTAGACTGGGCTTAGCATAGCTTAGTAAACACCAAAAAGGTTCTATTAATTAATATCTTGTTATTATTATCTTCCAAGATTACTGTTGAATCAAATTCATATACAAAAGATTACAAATTATTATGTAAACATAAGGAACTTACTGGAGATGACAACATTAATATCCTATCTAAGTTACTTGAATCTTTTAAATCCAGATGACTGAAACATGCTTCAGGGTATGACATGCAGTGAAAATTATAAAAACAAACTAAAATCATTTTATTCACATAGATTACAACCAGGAAAATACTACCTATGTGTGTGGATAATGGTTGAATGGGAAAAATTAAAATAGGTTTGCTAAAAGCCATAGAAAATGGGCATTCTTTATTTTAATGTATTTTAATTTATTCTTCTAACTAAGATACCGTTGATTCAAAAATACAAAAAGTTTAGAATTGAGATTTACATTGGGACAATATAAATGTTCCATATAGAATTAGTAATGGTAGTAGTTGAATTTCATTTTATTGAGTGCTTCCCATGGGTTACTCATGCTGCCAAGTGCTCTGCATACTCAGATCTGACCCATCTTTCCAACAATATCTGAGTCATAGGATACATATGAAGAAGCTGGAGCTCACAAAGCTGTTGCTCACCAGCCTCCCAGCTGGCAAGTGTAGAACACAGAAGCATTTTGTATATAACAATTTCAGGTAAATATTGGTCCATTTAACTTAGGGACCATAGATGGATTAGCTTTCTACCAACTTTTGGGTGGTATTTGTAATGCTAAAGAATAGATTGTCCCTCACCTATGAGCATTTTTCAATTACAACTCATCAGTTCTCCCCTTGTATGAAAGGCACCTATTCCCCATCCCTTTGTACTGGCCTGAATTCCCACTCTGCTGCCTGTGCACATGCAGCATGTAAAAGATTATCCCAAGAGCAGACTACAGGTGAGGAGAAGGGTCTGTAGAGACATGAAGGTCCACCAAATTTGGGGGGAGAAAACATCTGAAATGGCCATGGGCGCATCCTAGAAACCATTATCTACTACTGAAAAGAAGACAAACATGAACAACTAATGCTGCCAACTATAGCCATGGGGTACTCCA